>JAGDQP010042095.1:0-16658 GCA_022664845.1 Lepisma saccharinum | reverse complement strand
CCGCCAGAGATGCTTTTATATATGTAGTGGAGGAGACGTTAACGCGCTCGCTTTCTGTGCGCGTGGTCACGGATTCAATTCCCGCCGGAGTCCACTGAACGCAGTGGTTCGGAGTTCACTTTACTAGAAACTGGAGTTCCCATCCTTAGAAGCTCACCAGCTCGTTTAGGACATTAACAACAATTCTGTCGATAATTCATGACTGGAGAGTAGTTTCCACCATGTCGATTTAAGGTTGGCAAACATTTTCGGGCCGTTGTCGGGTGGCTGATGGCTGCCGATAAGTGGGAAAATATCAGCGAGCCACGAATGACCCGAAGGCGACATCGCAGTACTAGGTCTGTAACCTTACGCTGTTTGGCCGTTAATTGTTTTATGAGCGTTATCAATTCTTGATACTAAGCGTGAAGCCATTAACCGTCCATTGATCTTTTAGAATTAAAACAAAGGAGTTCGAATATTGTAATGTGGTGTATTTAATTTTGTGTAGTTATCATAAAGACGTTGTAACTATGTCACTACAGTCCATGCCTGAGATCATGAAATGAATATTTTTTTTTACGGATGTCCTGCAGATCACGAGGTTCCAAGTTCGAATCCAGCCGTAGACGAGTAAGGAAAAATATCTTCTCGACCTGAAGGCGAGATAAATAGGGGGACACGTAATGGAATAAAAATAGGATGTGATCAAGGTCACATTTGTAGCCGGCAGGACCGATAGAGGACCGTCCGAAATTTTCACCGGAGTAAGTCGGTCCACTTTCGGCCCGCGAGAGTTTTGTTTATGGGAGAGATAGGGTGAACGAAAGAGAGAGAGAGAGAGAGAGAGAGAGAGAGAGAGAGAGACTTTAGACGTTATTTTGTTGAGACTGTTTTACTGACAATGGTTTCAGCCCGTCCCGATACGCGTAGAGTTTTTTTTTTTTTTTAATCTACAGACACCCATGCGTGAGCAGGGATTCCAACATGTTGACTCTTGAACGCTAGCCTTGGGCGTCAGACTTTAGGACTACCTACCAGACTGGTGATTGTGAGACATAGAATACAAGATCCTAATTCATCATAAAGTACGCTAATTTTGAATGCTCAATACAAATTTTTAGGTTTCAACAATTTCCAGCCCTGTTTTGAACGCCGTAGCTCCAAACTCACGAAACTCTCCTTGCACGAAACTTAGGTAGATTTCATCCCTTTCCCCCATCTCTCTCTCTCTCTCTCCCTCCTGTGTGTATGTGTGTGTGTGTGTGCCGTTAAATATTTAGGTAGAACCCGCTGGTTGCCAAGCATGAAATAAAAATACATTGACGTTAATAAAAAATAAACGTGAAGCATTACTAAATTTCTAATTGCCTTTCTAATTACTAGAGAAAACTCCACCTCACCCCTTCCCAAAACTGCTACATCGTAAAGTTTAGCCAATCAATATGAAGCTTGGGGAACGTGGTTGCGATGTGATGGTCATTTTCTCAGTTGAAGTGAACTTTGGGCTGACCTCTGCCGGTTCTGCGAAAGCTGTATTGCTTCGGGGAAGGGAGTCGAACTCGAGTGTTGATGCTATGTCATGTGATCAGTTTTCCCCGCTGTTTGTTGGATGTAGTTGGCAGGAGTTCACTCGTAAGCCAGCTGACTTTTTACACTCGCATGCCGATGAGAAGAAAAAAAAAGACACCGAGAAAGAACGTAGCTTGCATCCTATTGCTTTCAAACATAGATGACTAAGTTAATTTAATATCTCTCGCATATTTCTCTTATTCTTCAGTTGTCTCTCTCCCGCTCTTTCTCTCTATCCTTTTTCTCCCTTTCTCTCCCTGTGTCTGTTTCTCTTTCATTCTCTCTCTTGCTCTCTAGCGCTTCCTCTTCTTCCTCTTTCTTTTTCTATCTCTCTTCCTGTCTCACCTTTCTCTAATGCTTTCTCTCTCGCTTTTTTTCCATATCTCTTCCTCTCTATCCTTTTCTTTTCCCTGTCTCTTTTTCTCACTTTTTATCTCTTTCCCTCATGCTCTCTTTCTCTCTTTACAATCTGTTTCCCCTCTTGCTCTTTTCATCTTCACCTTAGTCTTTCTCTCTCTCTTTTTTCTTCACCATTCTCACCTAAGAAAAATGTCTGGATGAAACATTGACTAAGGCTGCTGCCTTTTTCTGAAAGAGTACTCCCTGAAGAACCCCATCCCTTCAACTTTTGACAGGCTTAGACCTTATGCTAGTTAAGGCCCAGAAATATAAATTAAATTTAAAATCAAATGAACAGTTTCAAGAATTATTATTTTAAAATTTAGGAGCATATTATTAAATTTATGACTGTTTCAAACACTATAGTCGGATTTTTGACAGTTTTGGTTCAGTCTGGTAAGTTAAAGGTGCAAAAACTAAGGTTTGAATAGCAGGTAGAGTGAAGAGGAGGTTATGACGTTGCAGTTTCTCCCCCTCCCCTCTTCTCTATGTGTTGGTTGCTTGACCGGAAATGTTTCTTTCACACCTAGAACGATTTCTTGGTCCTCTCATTCTAGATTTAATTCCGCTCGAAACTATCAACATATATGAGGGGTCGTCCAAGTATTACGTAAGTATATATTTTAGTCTTTTCAGACTTCCTCCTCTCGTAAGGAATAATAAGCAGATACCTCTTGTGCTTAGGTGACTTGTCAAATTTCTTATCGTTATTTCGTAGTCTAAAAAGCTCTTTAAATCTGCACTAATATGTCTTAAGCTAATCTTACGTAAGCATTATTCTGATCTCCTCCCCACTGTCAGCATAAATAAGCAAAACTTAAAAATAGATAACTCTTTGAATGGTTATGTGGTACTTGAACGACCTCTTCATGTCTTACATACAACAGTTAAAGAATCAAAATTTGTCAACAGTGTGACGTATAACTAAATGTCACCAGAACGCATCCATAGCGACAGCTGTCTGTTCTGTGTATTGATGGGTGTGGCTAACGGGATATTAAGACACATTCTTTATAAATTACGACTATAGACAACCAGCATAAGAAAAAAACACCAAGCGTAGCAAAAGCTCTATATTTACGTTGAGGGATTAGTACTGCGTTTGGAAGCTCTGTTATAGTACATATATCCTCCAATCGAAGCAAGAAGGCTAGAAATGAAAAGAAAAATGGCTGACGTAAAATGTTCACAGAAGATAGAGAAACTGTAGGGGAAAAGAGAGAAGAAAGGATTTCTTAGTGGAAAGAAAGGAGATGAAAAAGAAAGCCATTAAAGCTTTTCAAAGGCGGTTCTCGATTTGCGAAAAGATTTTTTTTTAGAAGGGGGTTTGTTCCATCTGAAGTCACTGATCACTATCACCATCTCTTAATTTTTTTCTCGCTCCCCCTTTCTTTTTTCAGGCTTGTTTTTCCTTTGTCTGCCTCTCCCTTTCTTTGTTTGGATTTAGAAGGATAAAAGAGAGAGAATACGGTTTTCTTAACTTCTAAAAACTGGTCGGAGGGAGGGGGCGGTTGTGGTGGTAAGGGAATTTCTAGTTTGACTGAAGAGATTTTTGTATGTGACACGGAAGGGAGAAAATGTTAATAATAGTCTTCATGATAAGATAAATTGAGTTTTGGGTGGTCAGATCTTCGTTTCCGGGTGAAGGCACTTACTTTAACTGATGGCGGGGTGAAAATCCGTTTATTAACGTAGAGGCTGATATTTAAATCTGAAAATTTTCAAGTTTATGAACTTTCAAATACTAATAATACATGTAGGAGTTTTGTCACAGTTTTTTCAGATAGAAAACCGAGGATTTATTAATTTAAAACTGGACTTTGGACCCGAATTTTTTAGGGCAAGTCCAAATAATTAAACATTTTGAGATTTTGAGCCTGTGCCATAAACAATTGAATTCTCTTCCCAATTGTCGGGATTCGTATTTGTGTAGAGGCCGTTGGGAAGACGGAGACGTCGCCGTTGGGGTGATGATATTACAGGGAATCTTGGAGAGGTAGATAGATGTTCGTATTGAAAACTACTATAGTCGCCACGGCATAAGAACCGGTGTGCAATCACGGACAAGTAGCTGGTAACATTCCTACCATTGACTGCTGGCCGCGTAACACAACAGAAAGCATCCCCGCTGTTCCCTGCGCGAGTAAATGAGGAGGCGGAGCCACATCGGTTCTTAGACCGTGAGTACTATAGTGTTGCCCACGAGACAAGATGGAGACTGTTTCGTCTCGAAAATGTCTTGTCCAGAAAGTGTCTCGCCTTGAAATCATGTATATTTTATATTATAAGAGTGCTGTCTCGTCATTGTTTTCCGTGGACATTTATCTGTCTCGTCTCGTCTCGTGGGCAACACTAAAAACTCGAAAGTTCCTCGATACTGTACCCCGTAATATTTAAGAGAAATAGCAATACTTCCAATTATTGCAAGGAATCTTCGCAAAGCATCGAGTAATTTGTTTTATCTTATTGGAAAGTCTCAGTTTGATTCACATGCGCATGCGCAGAAAGATGTAAAAGGGTTTCTTATCGTAGCCGCCATTTTGGTAGATTACTTTTATAGAAATGGATCGTTTCTAACTGACAAATAGAGAAAGTGAATAAAACATGGCATAAATCATAGGGTAACTTAGTTTGGGTTTCCGCGGTTCGGGCAACGTTTCTAGACCCTCAATGCTGTTTGGACCTAGTGAATGGCAGTTTAGAGCAGTCGGTAAGACGCTGGACTCGTGTTCAACTCTTGCTCAAGTTTCTCCTATTTTTTTTTTCTCTTGTTCATAGTTTTCCTGAAAACTAAATAATGGCTGGTTTCAATTAGTCAAGTTACCGGAAATTTCCAGACAGCTGTTTGGCTAGCTGTTTCCAGGAATTTTTCAGAATTTTTTTTACAGTGTAGCTTGATCTTGCCAAGGATAGAATCCAATGACTTGTTACTGCGGCGATGATCTTGCGAGTTCCGTAAGCCATTGAGTTTAATAATCAATCACCGTTGGTTCTTTGTACATTAATCCCGGAAAACGCGGCTATTATTTATATAACAAGTACAGATAGGTATCGTCGCTTTCAAGCTATATGGAAATCTAGTACGTACACTTAGGTCCTTCTGTCTTGAACGCGGAAATATAATCTTACGGCGTACCCGATGACAACGTACTGAGGTGCGTATAGTGAAATCTTAAAATGGAGAATGCTAAGCAAATAAAAAGAACGTGCCGCCTTTAGTCACCAGATGCAAAACGACTTAATAAATCAAGATAGCTGAACTCAAGTCTGAATTTACATTTTGTATCTACTTTGGCTGTGACGCTAATGTGAAATTCGTATACTGGAGAAAGATCAGCAAATCAAAAGGACCTGCCGCTTTCACGGTCAACAGATTGAAAAAGGGCTTCACAAATTGAGGACACTTAACTCAGTTGTGAAATTCGAATCTTCTTTGGTTAAGACGTTTGCCTACAATACAGACAAACGGAATTAAGAGAGGACAAAGACATTTGATGCGACAAAAATCATTTGTGATGTAGGTCTACATTGTGAGAGGACGTTCTCGGGGAAATAAATATTAATCACCTTCCGGCGTTCACTACAATCCCGTCTATCATTTCTTCGAGTTCTAAAGCGCTGGGAAGTCGCTGGTCGTTTCGTTTATAGTAATGTGTCGGGTTAATACGCAGAGGTCTGGGTTCGATTCCCGCGAAGCGCCATTTTTTTTATAACACAACTTTCTTTCCACTTTTCAATTATTGTTACCTTTTGATTCTATTTGGATTTTCAACATTTCATGCACAAAGTTTAGGCTATTATTTTTCCTTATATACATTTTCAAAACGTTACAAACTTCACAGACATAGGTTAGATAAAGTCAGGTTAGATTTTTTTTTCATTACATGCAAATTACCTCACGTTTAACACAAAGAAACAGTACCACAATCACTTATTTATTGTTATGACGTTCGGAATATTACTCCTCCGAGAACGTCGTCTTATAAGCGACACTTCGTATGATTGGTTTATTATTCATAATGATAATCCTTGCATATGATGTATCAACAGTAGAAACAAATTAAAAACACATCGAAGAGTCATTTGCTGAAGCTATTTTGTATGAATGTGTGTTTCCTCGGTATAGAAGAACTTCGGTGTCTGTAACGGAAGTGTACCACTAGTGAATGGGAAAGGTAATTTACAGAAATTCTGCCTAGTCATTGGAGAAATCCGAGTAGAAAGGATTGCTTAATTGAACGTCTGTCGTCGACACCTTCGGTACAAATAAAGAAAAAATAAATCAGAAAGAAAAAGTTTTAAAATCGAAAATCTTATTTTAATAGTGACCATTCTTGTGTGTTTCAGTTCTCTGTAATTTTTATTTGCAAACTTTTCCGGAGACTGTCATTGAATCCCGTTAAATCCATCACTAGATCCGTTGAGAGTCAATTAACCCTTTTGTTGGTAGCAAACTCAAAAGATGTCAACCGGAAATAACGGTGCTGAAATTTTGGAATAACTTTTCTCATCTTTTGTGTAAAACTTCCTTTGATGTTTTTTTTTTTTCATTCTTTTTTTCTCTCTCTATTAGTTTCGATTTACTGGCATGGTGAGAAAAAGAAAACATAAGTGGCGAGCATCTAACATTTGCTGTGCAATTTGTGTAACGGTAGTCATTTCATCCCTGAAAAACAATGACTCAGTTGTGAATTTCCCGACTAATGCTTGATTGTTTACGTTTTCCTAAGGCCGGTAATACTTTACGGTTGCGAAAGTTGGAGTATGACCCTAGCAGATGAACACAAATCACGAGTGGTTGAAAATAAGGACTTGAGAAAGATATACGGGCCGAAACGGGACGAGAAAACTGGAGAATGAAGGAGACTGCCCAATGAAGAAATTCACGGACTGTACGGCTCACCCAATGTTGTAAGGAGAATGAAATCACGACGACTAAGATAGGCAGGTCGCCATATAGATGAGAGAAAAACCAAGACTATATTCCATCTTGGTCGGAAAGTGTTGGGAAGGCCGAGACGACGCGACGTTGGGGGACAATATTAGAAGGGATCTTCTAGAAGTAGGCGTTTCTGATGAAAACTAACTTGATCTTGCCCAGGATATAATCCTATGACGAACGTTTTGCGGCAGTGAATTTACGAATTCCGTAAGCCATAGAGTAAGTAAGTGTAATCATGGGTTTGGATTTTTAACTACCGAAAAGTTTAGTACATTGTCAAATATTTTCAGAAGCATTCTTGGCATAATGTAGGCAACGATAGCAGCCTGAAAATTGTCAGTAGCTTGGCTAATAAAAGGCAGCCACTTTACAATTGTCAGGAAGAAAAAAATAGAAAATTGAAGCGAGATTTGAACACAAATTGTTCAGTTAGAAGTGCAGCGTCTTACTGACCGTACTAAACTGCCAGACATAATAAAACACTTAGAAGGTTAGAAATGGATTGCCCGAGCCCCGAAAACACAAACAAAGTTACTCCAACGACTTACGCCATGTTTTAATCACTTTTTTTTTACATTCTTTTCTTTAGTTGTTCACAATAGTTCGTGGTGTCATCAAATCTTGGAGCGTTAATTGAACTCATTTCCCGACGTTATAGAATGATGAAATTTTGCAGAGTGACGTAAGTCCCGTGACAATACAATATTCCATTGTTCCTTTCGTATATTTCTATATATTTTAAAAGTAAATTTTACATTTTTTTTCCAACTTCTTTATCCTAAAATAAATACTACCCTGCAATTAGCCTGGGTTTTCCTGGTTGCATAACACTTTAGGAGTTGGGTCACAAAACATTTAGCTTGAGAAAATGTACCCGAACATCGAAATAACTCGAGAAAAGTAAATAATAATTTTGTTAAGCATGACTAAAAAGAAAAGAACGGAGCGCGTCGTTTCAAGAATTTATAAAGTGACTGTATACGAGAGAGCGCCCCATGCTTTTCGTTTTAAGCATGCATAAACAAAATTATTTTTTACTTTTTAGTACGAATTGATTAAGGAAAGAATGTCCTTAAAAGTTATTTTTTTTCTTTTTGTCGAATGAATCTGTCATTGCAGAAAGGGGACGTGTATAGATCAATGTAACAGGTACCCTTTCTACATTAAGCGGTTCAATTAGGGGATTGTAATCCCTATTCAGAGAATATTTCCCATTTCTGCTAAAATACGTGATCTAAATAGCGGCAACAAACACTTGATCAGAATTACATGTTTGGTTACGATAAGAAACCGTTTTCTCTTTCTACGCATGTGCGAAAATCACAGTGAAACTGAAAAACGAGAACCTCCACAGACGGGAAATAAATCTCTCGGATTACTCTGAAACATTACTGAATATGTATCTCAATGTACGTTTCAAAATTTTAGCCGAACAGATAGCCGCGCGGTCTAAGACTTTAGGACAGCAATTCGAAGGTCGCGGGTTCGAATTCCACCTACACTAAAAAAATAATATGATTAGAGTAACTATAAAATCCTATTTATCATAGTTGAAATTGGGACAGTAATACTGTGGGTTACAAATACAATAGAAGTCTCGATGTATTACACCAAGATTATGTAAGTGATGTAAACACTGTGTTCATATGCCTCAATTGGCGGGCCATTCATAAACAATAACATGCTATATTTTGCACTCACCTTTAAAATTTTCATGTAAGGATGTAAACCCGCAAGATATTAGCTTTTTCTCATCATCGCTAGCTACTCACACAATCTTGTAATTTCTCTCGAACGAACGAAGATGTCTTCCAACCACACAAGCACAGACTATCCCACTAAACCGTATAGTTCTAGTAACTATACTTCTTTCATTTTCTGCGCATGCGCATCTAACAAATATACAGTATTATACGAACATCAATAAATATATTGTTAAACTTGTAGGTCATGAAAGAATATACTTCAATCAGCCATACATATGATTTTGCCAGTAATATAAAATTTAACTATACTTGTTTAGGAATCCCAACTATACAACAATACGAGATATAGTCAACTTAGCACAAGAGTATCGTTTACCATAGCGCAATTATGGTTACTATTACTATAAATTTGAACAATACAGCTTAGCAATGCTTTTATAGCTGGATTTACTAGGGCTTTTATTTCTGTGTGGGGCATGGATCTTTGTGGATTTTAACTAGGTATATAGGACCAGTCGTGGCGGGCCGAAGTCAGAAGTTCTGGTCCATACAGAATAAAGTTAACTAATGTTCGCAAAATTTTCAACCGTAGGAAGACTTGCAGAAGGAAGGATCCCTGACTAACATCAAGTAATTGCTCGCTGTACAGAACAATTGGTCGGGTGTTCTCTTCATAGTCCCCGCTTTCCACTCATACAAGTACTTTTGCAATTAAATTATCTCTAATGAGCAGTAATTTGATCAAGTAATAATTACATTTACATTCGAAAACGGTAATTAAAAGAGCAGTTTTCGCTTCGTTAGTTGTGTAGGCTATTCCTTTTTCATTCTTTCTAATTTCCTTTTATTATTATTATTATTATTCTCTTTTCTAAAGTTTCTTGCGCTCATTTTCAAAAGCGTATTTTAAATATTAATCTATGCTTATCTAACTAGCAAAATATATTTGAAAAATCTACGTAAAATACGCGTGGAGAGCTTACATGCATAGTGGCGTAAGTCAGTCGCCGTGGTTATAGACATAATCAATTTTTAAATGACCATAATTTCTGAAAGATGTACAGTTTTGAACCAAAATAACGCACACTCTTTGTGTACTTCCTACTTTATTGAATTCAAAAAGAAAATATCGAGATATGTGATTTTAAAGACCCGATACTTGGCTTCTTCGTTTATTTCAATTTTCAGGTAGACCTGACGTACACTAATATGAATCTCAACTCTCCATATTTCATCGAGTGATAATTTCATTTCTCGCTTTCTGTACGAAAGCACCCGAGTTCGATTCCGGTTTTCGGAACTTGTATTGTAAGGAGAAATGGGGCACTACTTAAATAAAAAACTTATTTATTTATTAAACAATCCTAAACACAAACAAATTTCGACCATTTAACACTGGATAAATATTTGACTATATTGACAAGGGAAGAGATTTTGGAAGGTTTCGGCCCTGGCGTGTTCAAGGTACCATCTCAGAATTTGCTTCGCGTGACGAGGAAAACACAAGAAAAGCTCATTCGGGATGGCCGGCACCGTGAATCGAACCCGGGTCCTCCCAACGTCAAGGCAAGCTTTTACAACAGTCCGTGACGTTATTAACTTCATTCAGTTCGGGGAGGAAGGACCCTAGCCTTGATTTAGGGTGTCATTCCGACATTTGCGTAGTGTGACGAAGGAGGGAATCCCTAACAGACTGGCCACCTCACGCAATTAAGTTTCAAAATTCTCCAGATTTCAAGGCAGGCAATCACACTTCTAAGTCACCCCACCTGAATTCGATGTATACTCTGATTTACAGAAAATAGCCGCTGAGAAAATGTTTAAGGTCCAAGAAGCTTGCACTGGATATAATTACTGAATTAATACTATTCCATGCAGGTTTAAAATTAGCATTTCATTTGTTCATCTTGTTACGTCACTTCCTGAAGAGTTGCCATAGATGGTAATTTGTGAAAATTGGACCCAAGTTTCCTTAATAGAAGCTTTGTGCGTAATACGGAGGCGTTAGATCAAAATATGTTGCTCTATTAACGTCCACACAAGAAATTATGGCATTACCGTGCGAACCAGGACTCGCTGTTCTCTGATTGGGTAGTTGTGCCACTAACTAACTGGTATGCAATGAGTGAAAAAGGGGGCAAGAACGCCAAGCAAAGAAAGAAATTGACGAAATAAACATCTGAAAGGGGCCAACGATTAAGAAGTGGAAGGAGAGAAATTTCTTCGCTTTCGTCTTCCCTTTCGAGTAACAACTGGATTTTTTCTCCACCAATGCCCTCTTTTGCCGCTCGGCATTACTACTCGATACCGTAACCCCGAACCTTAAGATCCGCATACATTGCAACTATCTTTCTTCTTCCTTCTTTTCTTCACCCGTTTTAAAATCCCATTCTGATACTCGACTTTTATTACCGCAAGAGAAAAGAAGAAAAAAAGAAAATCCTTAAGTAAGTATATAGGGGAAGGTGGGGTAATGTGGAGCAAGGGGGTGAAATTCGCACACACACACAAAAAAAGAGAATAGTTAGTTGCTGGATAGAGAACTACGGAAAGAGGGAAGGGGGTATAACTTTGAAAAGAAGATTGCTAAAAATTCACACACACACACACACACAAAGAGACATACGTAGAAAGAAAAAGAAGAGACAAAGATGTAGGAGAGGGGGATCGTTTGATGTATGGCTTCTTTCAAAATTGCCAATTTAAGAAAATCTCTCGTGAACAAGGCGTGCATGGAGAGGAAGAAAAGAGACCTGAGCGTTGCCAAGGATAAAGGACAATGGAAGGATGATGAAGATCCCCTTTGCTACATCCTCCTTCCCTCTCTTATAACCCCCTGTCGCTTTCCTCCCCCTACATAACCAGGTCGATTTTGAATTCATTGTAGTTTCTTTTCCTGGATTGAGTTTTCCTCATAGTTATAAAGAAGAACGAGAAGACTTTGTTTTTTTTTTCTTCTTTGTGTTTTTGTTTTTCCCCGGTTTCCTTCTAGTGTCTTTTGCATCTCATTATACAGAGCGGATGTATACAGTCTTTCAGTCCAGGTAGAGAACAAGATGTTTTGCCTTATTGCAAGTTTATATTGACAATCTTGTCACTGAGTTAAGAAGTATTTTGCAGAATAAACAAGAAATTTACTAAGTTTTTTGAAGTTTAAATTATTGTATGTGTCATTAATGTTAAGTAGCATCTGTGCTTACTCCTTTTTTTTTTTCGTATCTTTAAAATATACAAATGACAAACAAAAGTATGAATTTAGGAAAGTGGTCCCGATAATATTAATGAATGTGCATCAAATGAACTATTTGAGATTTTGAAAATGTTTATTTTAGCTGAGAAATTTGGATTCTCGTAATGGTGGATGTCGTAAGTCACGTGAGGATGAGGACATGTGATGGCGAGGTCTGCCTTGGTGAGGACCACCTTCATGAGGTTCCAACACCTTTGTCCCTAATTACCCTCTTCAAATTGTTGATTTGTTTATTTGAAAGATATTCCTAAGCTTTAGCTTTACAAAATATCGTTGTTCCTTTTTTTTTTATTCAGGATTTTTGAAAATATGAAAAGACACAGAGAGTGAGCACTGAGTCCTCACCTTGACTTTCGACAATCTTGTCTTGTCGCTGTTCGCTTGTTTGGAATTCTGTAAAAAAAAACTGCCTTATTCGTTAATTGCCATCCAATCTTTTTATTGACAAGGTGATTAATGCAATTTTCTGCATTATTTACAAGAGCATATGCTGATTAGGGCTGTCATAATTGTGCGGATAATTATTCATCCGGATATTATTCGAATAATTATCCAGATTTCATTATTCGAATCTGATTTAAGTGGATATCCGAATAGTTAATGAAAAATGCTCGAATAACCAAACTGATTTCCGAAAAATGGAACACTAGTTGGTTCTTCAGGACATTGAGGAACAGTGCCGCCATTAGGACAGGGCAGGTCCATGCTCCTGGCCCCGCGCCTCTTGGGGTCCCGCATTTTGGGAGATCCTCCTTAAGATAGGCAGAAAATAATGTTATTAATCAACTTGTCTGCTTAGAGGGACCTCGAGAAACAACTTTGCCGCGGCCCCACATATCTTAGGGGCGCTGCGGTTGAGAAATTCATTGTTCTTCGTGATTAGCAGTAATCCAGATAATTCATTACCCACCTAATTATTCGACTGTCGTAATGGTGATAATTGCACTAGTATCCATAACCTTGACTAATTTTCCGAATTATCGTTAATCGGATTAAACCTTAGCATGATTATTGTTCGTTATCATGATAGTTGCACGATTATTCGTTATCCGATTAATTGTTCGTTTATCCTTTATTCAAATAATTGTTTGGTTATATGTAATCCGGATAATTATTCGATTATTTCCCACAACCGAGTAATGAATTGTTCGATGAATCGGTTATCAAAATATTCAAATGCTAACAGCGTTGATTATGATGTCGAAAAGAAGGTACTTTATTTCGTGAATGACAAACGTGGAGAAGGAAATGATCTGGATGTTATCATGTTAAAAGTCCTTTTTTTTTAATAGAAATTTTCTATGTACTTCATATGTGTGTTTCATTCAATCTAGTGAAGTCATTACGTCAGTCCCGTAACCTAGAAGAACTTGTCCAAACATTGGAGTTAAACTATATTTGTACTAAGATGGCCAATGAGTAATGAAAATAGCCAATGACCTTCAAAATTGCTCATGGCTAACGAGATTCTTTGACGACAACCAGATTCATTGACTATAATGCCTGTTTCGCCTGTTGCGGTATACGATCTATTTTATGAAGTAAGCTACTAATAGTTTCCTTGAGACTCCTTACTTAACTCCAGTTTTATGGTCAGTAAAAGAGAGTTTATTCATTGATTTTGAATATAGGAGAGTTCTTTAAAGATCGGACGCCTTAAAAATTTGGACCAACTTTTCAACTATCTAATATTACCATAAATACTGTCACAACTTTTGAGGGAGGCTATACGTTCGCTCCTAAACACCTGCACGTTCCCGTCTCCCGAGGTGTAGAATAAAACGTGAATCATAGCTAGTTGACCTGCAGAACTGGAAAGTTGTTTGTACTAAGTGTTCACGAGGGACTGGGCTCACTTTAAAGATAGTTTAGCCGTGATAGCGCTTCATAACGTAGGGAAATCACAAAGGGAGATTTTCAAAACGCTCCAGAAGCTGCAAATTAGCAAGAGGTTCGAGTACCGCACTATCCAGGGGTTCAATGAGACTGGAACTGTGAAGGACCGTTCAAGACAAGAAAGACCAGTGCGCACTCCAGAAGTGGTTAAAGCAATGGCGATACGTGTGCGCAGAAATCCGGTAAGGGGACAATCAGTGATGGCACGTGAGCTAAACGTGTCTCCAATGTCTATATCTGGCACGTTGAGCAGTGACTTGGGACTCCATGCTCACAAACGACGCGAAGTACACATCCTGACAAGTGAACTGAAGCTTCAAGGATCCTCAAATCAAAGCGCTTACTTACGCGTTACGTAGCAAATCATCACCGTCTAATCCTGTTTAGGGATGAAAAGGTTTTCATTGTTGATGAGACTTTCAATGCCCAAAATGACAGAGTATATGCCAAATCTTCTAGAGAAGCTGGTGAAAAGCTCCAAGGTTCCAGAGGGGTCATCGTCCGGCATCAGCCATGGTGTGGTGGGGTGTGAGCTACGAGGGCACAACAGCACTCCATTTCTGTGAAAAAGGGGTCAAAACATCGGTCATAGTATACTAGGAGACAGTGCTTGAGGGACTGGTCAAAAACCTCAACAACACCCTCTTCCATAGAACTGGAGCTTCCAGTAGGACTCATCCCCAGCACATAAAGCTTGGGCAACCCAGCAGTGGCTGGAGGCAAATGTTCCTGACTTTTTCGACTTCAGGCAGTCAGGCAGGCAAATGTTCCTGACTCCCTGACATTTCGACTACAGGTTGGCCTTCTCCAGGTCCAAACCTAAATACTTTGGACTGCAAATTGCGGCCCAAGCTTCAGGAAAGGGACTTGCAAAAAGAGACATCCCAATATTGACAGTTTAAATAAAGCAGTCTCATGTAAAGTCAGTTGCAGAGTTCCCAGTTCATGTGCTGCGTTATGCGATTGATGAGTTGCCACATTTAACCAGAATTTCTGTACACTTCGTTAAACTATTTTATCGACATGAACATCAAACATTAATGTAGAATCATTAATAAACCTTCGTCTTTAATGGTTTCTGGAGTTAATAATGTTTCTTTGGCGATCATGTATTGCAAAGGAACTTGTTTTTATTGCTTCTAGAAATGACATTATCTTTGATTGATTTCAAGTTCAACTTGCACTGTTCCACTAACTGAGGTGGAGACGTCAGCAATTGAATTTTCTGAAAGGTGATTTTTTTTAAAATCACCTATAAATGACAATTCGTAGTGTTTGTTTGAAAGAAAATAGATCCTGGAAGATCGTTGACAAACAGTAGAAAAGCAACGGTCCCAATATTGAGCCTTGCGGAACACCTATCGAAACTATATACCGATCTACATCCCTTACATGCACTCAACTGTCTATAGTCTTGTAACTAGAAGCAAAATAATTTAAGCAGTGGCTGAGGAAAATTGTAACTGCCTGTTTGAGCTTATCTGTTTGGGAGTGTTTTCTAGGATTTATGTAATCAAATGCTTTTGCAAAGTCTATAAATAATTACACCCACTTATCCTTTATTCAGCATATGAGCAATAAAATCGATAATTCAGTAATACTAAGCTTAGTTATAGTAGATCAGTATACCCTTAATGCAAATGAAACTCATTATTGATGTACGAAATAGATAGAACACAGACCGTAAAAGA
This sequence comes from Lepisma saccharinum, assembly GCA_022664845.1. Taxonomy (NCBI): domain Eukaryota; kingdom Metazoa; phylum Arthropoda; class Insecta; order Zygentoma; family Lepismatidae; genus Lepisma; species Lepisma saccharinum. The sequence continues at coordinate 1,223 of JAGDQP010042095.1, read as the reverse complement.
TTTTATCCGTTTAGATTCATTCTCATTTGGTGAAATATCAGAAGGCGGATAAACTTTCTGGCATTGAATTCGCAGACCACTGGCAGCTAAATTGAAGCGGATGTAACATATTTTAGGCCAATAACCCTAATGGAATGACTACCGAAGGAAGATATTTTACATGTAAAGTGAAGAGTTGAACATCAAATAGTACAGAAAGCTATGTCCGTAACATGAAAGTGTATACGGCAGTGAAATACGATGGTGTTTCCAAATCAGGAAGACTGGTTCTTACGTTTTTTCTTTCATTCTTTTTTTTTTCTTTTAGTGAAAATGGTAACAAGAGATGTAGAAAATGTCCTGCTGTATGATAGAACCAGGTAGCTGTGGCTTTAAACTTGTATCTCGCGTGGCAGATAACAGTTGAAGATGGTCTCAATCTGGCCGGCCGACTGGTGTAGATGGTTTTGGGATTAGGGTTAAGGAAAAGTGTTGCAGGGGAGATTTTCCGCGGAGGTGGAGGGTGAGAAAGGGGGGGGAATAAGAAGAAAAGAGGGAGATGAGATAGAGAAAGGGAGAGAAAACAGATATAGAAAGGAGAACGAGAGAGAAAGGTCCCCCTGCGTCTCGTAAAACGATGAAAGCCAATTTGATGGCCCATACAGATGAGCACCATAGCTCCGACACTAGTTTCCCTCTGGTGGCTGAGATCAGAAGCTTTCCAGTATGAGAGCTTTATAACAATAGTTTTAGCTGAGAGTGGAGAGTTTTCCCGCGAAAAAAAACATATGGTTCTCAAGATGGCGGATTTTAATACTACGAAATGGTTGTTGAAACTGTTGAGAGACAACTACGAAGATGAAGAATAACAATTTCTTAAATCACTCGGAACTACAACGTCCCAACATAAAGTTACTTCATTATTTACTGTTCAGTTTTATTAAAACGAGGGCGGAAGAACGGAATAGTCTTTTACGCTGTGAAATCTTGAGCTTTTGAAAACCCTGTATTCAGTTATTTTTTGCGTGGATTTAGAAAACTCATAAATGATTTTTTAAGTTTACGAAGAAAAAAAAAGTGAATGTCTCTTTAAAGTTAGGTAAACGTATTCCTGGTTCACCTTTATGAATTTCAGATAAAACTTTTTAATTTCCATCTTTGCGAAGATCATAGTCCTGGCGGTTATCGCCTAAGAGCCTGTTGTTATACACCCTAGCGTCATGAAGTTTAAACTCACAATTATT
>JAGDQP010042094.1:0-16660 GCA_022664845.1 Lepisma saccharinum | reverse complement strand
TGTACGTGATTGTGGGTATGTAGGCAAAGGGGAGAATATCTGTAAGTACATATTGGCTACAACAAAAAGAGTTGTTTGTTTCATACTTACCAGCGCGATGGAACAAAATGATTGTGATAAGTTCTCAGCATGTATATTTTGTACACATACATATATATATATATATAAACTATGGCTTACGGAACTCGCAAGTTCATCACCACAATAACGACCTTTTGCCATTGGATTATATCCTGGCCAAAATTAAGACACTTTCTTTCACGAATATCTAACTCTGGAAGATTCCTTCTAATATTATCCTCTCAATGACGTATGATCTTCCAACGGGCTTTTTGCGTCGGTACCCTCAATCACAATCGTAAGTAATCTTCCTATCTTTAATTCAAACTATCATCGTTGTCGCTAATTTTATTATTCTTACAATATCTCGTGAAATGTACTGTTTATAGATGTATTTATTACGAAGTCTCCTCTACTCTCCGCTCATCTTTCTTCTTTCGATGTGTATATCTCAAAACCACATTTTTCAACACTCGCAATATATGTTCATCTGCCATGGTAGTGCTTCAAGATTCACAAGCATTGCTGGCAAAAATTATCGTTCTGTATATCCTCAAATATTCAAACTGGTTTACTTTATAATCAAATTCTTAATTGTAACATCTCTACTTTCTTTATCTGTTGTCTTTCGGCTTGTTATCATATATTTTACTTTCATTTCGTTCACTACGTCTTCGGAAGCTTCTACTAGAATATCGGTGGTTCTTTGTAGTTTTTCCATACACATATAATCCCTTACTAAATCTATACTATATTCCTATAAGCAAATGGCTGGTTCAATCCCTTGGGTATTAGTTCATTATAGTAATTTATTTTTAAAATCGTATAATCTAATACATAGTTAAAAAGTAGTGGATACAAGAGATTAGATTGTCTTAATCAGCTGCGAATCTTGAAATTACTTTACATACTTATACAGGTGATCGGAATCGTTAAAACATACTTCACAACCAGAACAAGTTTCTTCGCAATTACAGATGATACCAAGACATTATATATTTTTCCTTTTCAGCAGAATCATATACCTTCTTAAAATCAAATTCACTTAGTGATTTTTTCCTTGTATTTCCATTTCTACTCTAATATTTATCTCAAGAAGACAGTTTGATCCAACTTAGAGCTATTTCTTCCAACTTCGATTTTGTGATCTCCAATTTTACTTCACCCTTGTATGTATTAATAGTATGTTACTAAAAACTTATATTTATTCATTCCCTTAGAAGATTGTTTTCTCCATAGAGCACTAATCAATTTATATAGTTCTTTGTATACTGCCGTTCCACCTGCTTTAAATTACTTGGCCAGGATGTTGTTCATTTCGGGTTATTTAAAATTTTCCGTTTTCTTTTATCAAAATTTGACCTCGCTAAGTTCTGGTATCCACCTTTCTACGTTATAGATTGTATATACTTATGTTTCGTGTGGGATGTACTCTAAGAATATTATTAAAATAACTTTACCAAACACAAAAAGTAGTCAGATTCCCTAGAAGATCTCCAAGTTCACCTTTAGCTTTTCGTATCCTAGAATGTTATTATATTAACATTTTTACTCTGTTATAGATGCCTCATCTTATTTGTATTATCGGTTTCTTATAGCTTCTGCATCAGATATTTTACCTTTTTGATTTCAACTCGAGTGCACATTATGTTCATGTTACTGTAGTGGCTTGCTTTATTGCTTAGTAATCGGACTAATCGCTTACTTACTTCTTTGCGTGTCTCATTAAGCTTAAAGCATTAATTATAAAATCAATGTTTGTATTCTTCCGTTTCTTTTCTTTCTACTCTATCGCTTTACATTTTACTGTCTTAAGAATTGCCTCCAATATATTGTTGACATCCTTATACTCATAGTAATATAATTATAACCGTAAACACATTACTACTATTTTTCTCTGCTTCTCAAAAGACTGCATATTCTAGGATTTTATGCATGCAATTTTCATTAACAAAAAGAATAGGAGAAACTGTTGTACCTTGGAACATTTGACATACTTTCTCTATTGAGAAAGATTTATTTATTTATTGTTTCGTTGGTGATATTATTCTTAACATCCATCATTTCATACATAAGAAGTTTATATTCGTGGCTGTTACTTCTTGAGTAGAAAAAGAAAAATCATTTTTGGCGTTCTGAATTGAAATTATTGATGACCTTAAGTCATCTAAGTTTCAGGCCATTTGGGGCTCTGACGTTTTATGAAGTTCATTTTTAGATTTTATGTTTATAGTGCTTTACCAATACAAATGTATTTTCTCCTGTAAATAGTAAAATCAACTAACGTTCAGTCGTAACGTATGAATCTTTTCAGCCGAATTTTAAAATAATACAGAATGATGTACCATGAAACACTGTACCTTGGGATATATATTACGTTTTGTACATGTATTAATGGATATAGTACATATATATCTTGGGTTTTATAGTACTGGGTAGATAAATTGTCTTGGGTTTTGTACTCCTAGCTGATTTTGTAAACGTTTTGCGGTCTGTACTACTGGATAGATATAATGTGTTCCGTTTTGCATAACTGAATTGATTCATTAATATAGTTTAAAAGGCTATGAACTCTGGGATATTTTGCAGTGTCCTTGGAAACAGATGAGCATTGTAACAACCTGCGAAAAGAACAAAGTTTCTTTTTTCCGTGTGTATGACCCTAAGGCCAATGCATCTTATCATTCACTCAACGGGCTGGCTGCGTTGAATATTATTGAACAGTTGGAGCTTTAAAAAAAATGTCCAAAGGTACAGCAGCTTCCCCTACAGTAATACGGCTAAAACGTAAGCTTTGAACCAGTCATATGGAAATAGTTTTAGCAATGTGGATCATGTTCGGTACTGGTATCTGAAATGTGGTATGGATATTGTTAAAGTGTTCTGGCTTGGCTTCGCAAAAATATGGTATCTGTAACTCTAGATTAGGTTTTGCCGTTCAAAATGTGAATTTTAATCTGCATGGATATTTTGGAAAATGGGGCGACATTTTACCACCGAGGTGAGAAATTTATATTTGTCTTTCATTTATAGCATTCATTCATTTATGGCTCAGGCTGGGATAGAGTTGGATAGACGGTGTGGGAAGTAGTCAATCCCGATACTTGCTTGATGTTAGTGAAGAAAAATCTTCAGTCAGGATCGTCAATCATTGAACGATGTAAATAAAATTTCAAGAAAATAGACTCATTAATATAAACCAATAATTTTACCTAAGTAGTTATGAGCAAACATTTTCTTTAAAACGCGTCACTTCTCTTAAAAATATAAAGTTTATTCTGTTAAAGGTGCACGTGCAGCAGAAGAGTGTTTGAGAAACGATTACTTCTGCTGATAGTGAACTTCTATATTTAACAATTGCCATTCTAAAATAATTGTTTATTGTTGAAACAACGATCACTGTACCTAACGGGTAAATTACCCTGGAAACCCTTAACTCGCACTTTGGTTTTCTTTCGTTATTCAATTCCAAAATAGTGGACAAATGTTCGTCAACTGTTATAAATGTTCGTCAACTCGAGAGTTGTGCGTCTGTGCGAGTGTGTGCCGGAAGGGAAAGTGAACAAGAAAAGAACCAAACACAAAAAAACGAGAGTGTGAGGAAAGGATTGAGACCAGTTATATATTTCTCTTCCTTGTGATATGAATCCGGTAAGTTTTGAACTTTTGAGAACCATTAAAAGTTTTAATGAGTAGCTTTAGTACTAAAATATTCTACCAAATAACCTGAAGAACTAACGGTTTCAAGTGTGTTTCACCTTCAATAATGATTGATTTTTAGTATGTTCTCTTACACACACACAAAAACAAGCAACGATACATATTTGCCACTAAGAGAAAATGCATTGTTTCATTAAAGAAGCTATGCTACAAAGTTGTATGATTGTCTTTGTATTTCCTTGACTTCATAATTTCACAAATGTTAAGGTGAAGTTCGAATCACAAAGAATTGTTAGTGGTTTTGAGTTATTCAGATTTTCTACGTAAACGTTACGAAACAATTAATTTCACTTGTACAGACTTTTAAATTTGCTTCACTCTTGCTTGCTTAATTTAACGTAAACGTTCAGTACAACAACAAATGACATTATGTGAAAATACATGTATATTTATTAAATTCAAAATAAGAAAAGCGATTGTATTTTTTATAACATACGGAATTACTTCTACAAAGTTCAGACTTTAAACCACAGGAATAGATGTAGTAACAACATCAATGTTAAATTATGGTAAACAAATCAGCATAGGTATTTAGAGAACTGGAAGAACGAATAAGCTCTGTAAATACGAGAGTTCTGGAAATATACGACGTAACTGCATTGCTTTCAATGTTTTATATACAGGGTGATAACATAATGTACCGAAAAACATCGAAGGATGATAGTATGATAAACAATAAGAAGACAAGTTTCAGATACTAGACTGGAAATTCTGCTGGGTTTCGGAGCTACCTCAAATTTTCAGTACCACTAACAGTAAAATTCATTCAACAAGCTAGTGTCAAAGACCTCAAACATGCTCTATCCAAAATCCTTACTTCAAAATTGTGTAATGGGTACGCAAGGGATGAAGAAGACATCTCCCGGAAATTCTCTAAAAAAAACGGCAGGTCAAACTGAACATGAATAAGACAACTCTCAGTATGGGTCACAATGAAAACACCGCCAACCGATTGGGAAATTTCATTCTCCCTTATCGATAAAAACTAATAAAATGTTCGTTCAATGTATATAGTTTCTATAAATGATTGTTATGCAACCACGTTCTTTTAATAGAATCGCTCGCCATTCCATATTTTGGTTGGAGCAGGTTTGCACTTTATGATAATAGAAATATCTAAATACAGTTATTTGTATCGGACATTTGACAATCTAAAGATTATTTGTAATTGTTTTGGCAGCTTGTAGATCTGAATCTCATCGGAATTTCAACTACATTAACCAAGACTGTTTTCCCTTATCCCTCAAAGTTGTTGGTTCTTTATGTTACCACCTTGTATATGTCCACACACATATTTGTATCTGATTTTTCCTATTCACTACGCATTATAAAGTACAGAGATTCTCCGCATATTGTTTCACCTACAGAAGGCTATATCAATACTGACGTTACAAAGTAAAATAGTATCTAATGTATTTTGAGATAATTGTGCTTTTTAAACACTTACATTTTCGAATCGGAAGGCATTCCTTCCTCTTTTACTGTCTAAGTAATCCTGAGTTTATTCTACGTTATGAGAGTTAATATTCTAGATATTTGTCAGATTCAAAAATATGTTTCCATGCTCGCTAACTGTCTTGCATTAGCGTCGCAAAAACTTATTTTTGTGTCTAGGGATTATCATAAGGCCAATGAGGTAAATACAAGGTAGTTCAAGTATGTTTAGTGCCCACTTAAAAATAATATATTTTCTTAGATTAAGTTAACTACTATTTGAAAGCCATAAATTAAAAATATTCATCTAATCTTTTAACTCGGATCATGTTTGTATCTTACGCAATACAACCTTTTTGGGTTATCATTATATCAATAATAGATAACACTAAATTTAGAAGAAATAAACTTAGCAATTTACCATAAATGTTACTAAAAGTCACACCTCATAATCTTTATCACATTACACTAACATTAATTTTAGTGGAATTGCAATAAGAATGTCGTTTGTTTTAAGCACCGTTCTCTTCAAATTAACATGTAAGCTAAAACTGTGCTTTGTGTACGTAATTTCTACTTACATTACATAGATTGAAGTTACGGTCTATCACACATTAAAATAATCTTCAACATGGTAACCTGAATGCAAATTTCACTGGGCAATTCGACGCAAGAGACTGGGACAGAAACAATAGCTGAGGGCAATTGCATGGAACCACCACAAATATCCACAGCGAGTACACACACACACACACATTATATGCTTCTAATGGACAATAGTGCAAGTAAGCGTATCACTCAATTTACATTACTGTACGTAAACAGTATAATGGAAATATACACTGTAATTTTAAAAGAATCGTAACGGATTTTTTAAATATAAGAAATTGGTTTTAGTACTTTAATTGTTCGGTTTGTCAGAATTTGGTTCATGCCCTTTATGTACCTTTAGTTAGTGTAAGTTTTACATATAAGATTTTAATTTAGTATCTGTCATTTATCACAGTTATTAATGTTACAGATATATAAGATCACTATTGGAACATTTGTGTTAAAAACTCTAATCCAGCATTCAGTGAGAGAGAGGTTAGGAAGATCCTCTTATTTACGAGTGCAAGTGGCATATATATATAAGGTGGTAAAAACGGTAGAAAATAGATACATTATATAATACCAGGACAGGCATTCACTAACTTTACAAACACAATAGAAAAGCGGCAACGCTTTGCAAAAGCGTTTTCACATGATTGGATAGAAAATGGACAGAGTGAACTGGTACGGGACTTGTGTTTAGGAGGCGCTATGATACCAACTGATGCTGGTTAATAGTGTGGCGAGAAAATAACTGGATGGGTCGGAGAAACACCAAACAAAAATGGAGGTACCAGGAGTAGGTGAGGGGCTTCCTAAAGGAATAATAGGGCAAAGAATCAGAAGGGGAATAATAATAATAATATAAGAGACACGTGTAAAGAGATTAGTTTCTTCATTTTAGTGAAGTGAGCTGGACACAAATTCCTTCTCGTATGCTTTGCCTTATATATAAAAAATAAGTACGTATGAAGATGGGTTATGTTCCGCTTTGTGTTTTAGATACAGGTTTTTCAATTTGGAGCATGCAATCTATCCCCTGATAATATGTAATAACTCACGATAAGTCAGAAATGAGCCATGTAAGGAAAATCTTGTTGATGGAACTAGATTTGCATTTCTATGGTGCATACCTGGAGACCAAATTTCACGTTTTCAGATGGCCTTTAGGCATCTAAAGCTCAGTCCGCGATAGAAGAGGAGAATGAATGTGGGATGGTTTCGTTGACGGCTTATGTTAAAATGCCCTCCCGGCATCTTTTGCCATGTGTGACTGAAGATAGAACTCTGCAAAAACCTCAGGCAGTATCATCGGTCGCAAGGACCGAACCCAAGACCTCTACGCTACGGCCGCTCGGTCTGCATCTTGGAAACGAAGTGGACTAGGACCATGTTCTTATGAACCGTATCATTTTATTTTGTTGTCAGGATACACACATAAACTTGTCTTACCTATTACGATACATACAGGGTACCAAGAAATAGATGGTTATCAAATTTTAGGGGTTGAATTCTGATATCGAAACAAGAAAAAAGTTCATATAAACATGGGTCTAATTAAGCCTTGTTTTCGAGATACAGGGTTTGCAGCTTGGAGTCAAAATGAGAAATTACTATTTTACCATTATCAATCTTGAAAGATATCCTTAAATAAAATGTAGTTTTGGAAAACTAATTTCTACCAATACAGTGGTAATAAGGTCTTAAGAAGTTATACCATCGGCTGATCAGTTTTGCGAACCTGCCAGTTTTTTTTTTTTTCAAATGGCACTTCGTCATGTTACTGGATATGTGGCATACTCTAGTGATTGTAAACAACATACTTGACCCACATAACGCAGTGTTGCAAACTGTGAATGATATACCAGGTTAAACATGAAAATTTATTCGTTTCTTCAAAAGAATTGGTATATTTTCACAGTTTGCATCACTGCGTTCTGTGCTTCATGTATAATGATTACAATCACTAGAGGATGTCAAATATACAATAAAGTGAGATAGTGCAATTTAAAAAAATCTAAACATAGTTGTCTCCCGATAACTTACAATCCGAAAATGGTTAAGTGTAAGTCAACCACAACATGTTGCGTATTACAGATGAACAACTGTTAATGAAGCAGTCAAGAAAATAAAATAAAATAAAAATGAAGGTTCTAAATTTGACTTAAAAAAGCATCATATACTCAACTCATATTTGGAACATGTCACGTACTCTTCCTGAATCAAAGCCCAAATTCATTTTGGATATGTTTTGCTACGATTCATCCATCACGCTGCGCTATCTTTCTTTCGTTTCTTATAAACTGTTTTGATTCTAAGTATTTACAACGTTAAAGGTGAGATTGTTGGCAGCCATAGCAGCTAATGCTGTAGAACATAGCTCCCAAATATTTTTCTGGAGTAATCCCAAGGCCTTATCCCTAAGTAATGAGATAAATACATAATAAATGAATGAAAATGTTATATTATCCAATTTCATCTCTTTAATAGAACAAGTTTAGAAGCGCAATATTGACACACCTTACATGTCTAGATTCTAGACGGTAGGAAGTTTAAAGCTATCTTCTCTGGTGCTCTTTTCTCTTTGACACATAATCTCAAACTTGTGTTTAATTTTCTTAAGTGGCTGTACGCCAGTCTTAAATTTCCTTTCAAGTGTCTTCGAAGACAGTATCTTCGAAGACTCTTTGTGTAGCCTTCATCTGACAGACTCAACAAATGGTGTCAGCGATGTACGGATGAGACCTTGAACCTACCAAATGGCCGCAATGCATCAATTCACTTCTTTTAACATGATGCTTCTTCCACGGAGTTTGTGGTGACCTTTATCTACTAAAAGCCCACATTTCTTTTGAAACGAGAAAATGTTCGCTTCTAGTTCTGAACACAATCATTTGTATGTTTTTCAAGAATCAATTCTTCTATTAACGAATACCTCTACTACTATTGTTATAAGCATCAGTAAATAATATATTTTGTAGAAAACCTGTTTACTTTATAATGATGTTAATATAACATGCTTTATCTATCTTTAAATTGTATTTGATGTTAGTCCTCGAGCGAGTGTATACACAATAATAAGTATAATAAGATAAAATATTCAATTTTATAATTTTGAAACAGATATTTAATCCTGATGGGGAACAGCATTTGATGTCTTCTAGATATTACAAATTTAGATTCTATGTTAGTGAAGTTAGAAACATTAGGAACATAATTTCTTTTGAATATTCTGTTTTCGACAAACATGGTATACACAACTAGGTACAAAGGCAAACTTAAATTAGATATGGGCAATAAGCTAGACACATCAGAGTCTTTCTGAAATAAGCAAACGCGTGTGTACACCTGTACCCTAAAGTTGCCATCTAATTGTTTCCAGACGATGATGTAACCTAGAACATGGTGTAGGTCGAAACACAATGTCAAAGATGCAGATTGTAAAAAGAATGTCGATGCATGTAGGTGCTTAATCATGCGTAAACGCAAAGCAATTGTTTAGAAATCAGGGTATGGATTGCATTAGAAAAAATAATGTTAAACGTCATATTCACATAACGAATTGGAAAAGTAAATTCATTCCTCAACCCATAGTGGTCAACGCCGAGCTATATTTGCTCAAAGAGAGTTATGCGTAAATACTTCTGGCTCTTGTGACCCAAACTCACTGCTTCTTAACGTAAGTAGCTCACCACATACCATCGCGATGCTGAAGGAATGCCAAAATTTGGAGTTTCTTTAATTGGAGAAATCTGGATAACTCCAAAAAAACGCTAACCTCTCAGCTAAAACACAACAAGAGTAAATGACGATTGAAACCACTCTGTTACTCAATATACAACTTTCTAATTTAATACAGGATACTTTTCAAATGTGTGAATTGTTGTCTCGCAAGTTGTCGAATCCCAGATATATTCGTTGTCCACAGTGGTGCTATTACTAAATCTGTATTTCAATATTTAAATGTCATTTATATCCACAAGATAAAGAGCGTTTTACAGTATTTAGATCAATACGGTAGCAAATGGTTAGTAATTGATAGCATTATCGGAGAAAAGTGCATAATGTGTTGGTCTTCTGAACAAATGTATGATTATGATTGCTGAAACGCAAATTATTTTAACATTATTTTCAAAGTAAAACATTATACGTTTTGCCTTTATTGTTAATCACTTTAAACCTTGGAGCCTATTGTGGTAAAATTCATTTCTCTTTGTTATTGAAATTTGTTTCACACAATCCCAGCTCCCTTGGCCTAGGGGTCACGGTCACGCCCATGTGAACCTAGTATGTGTAACATTTACTGCCGGCCATATTAATCAGTCTTTTTAGATGAATGTCGAAATCACACCTGAAGTAACAGAATGTATTTCTACCTTCCTCGAAAAGTGATTTTCGGTCACTATCATTCCTCAGACATCTGACACACGTAGGTTACACCTAAAATTGAAGGCAGTATCTTTTTACAAACGTTCTATTACAACGTTTTTACGGTATTGGCACAAAGCAACACAATATGTGTATAATCTGAAACCTATTTCTAATATACAGTACTATCTCACTAACGTTCTAGAATTAATGTTAATTTATTTAGTTCTCATTTATCCTATTGTTTCTGTTAATTTACAAATTTGTAGTGAGCGTCATTTCTTGTGCAATGCATTTTCTGGAAACTTAAAAGACCGGAAGCAATATTTAACATACACTGCATGAAGTAAATCTTATATTTTATATTTCCAGTACGTTATTCAAATTAAAGAATATTTACTTCAAACGAAATCAATTTGTTTTTCCCTTAATTCAAGTCAAGAGCCTGTACTATGATGCTTTTCTCTTCTTGTCGGTAAGCCAATTAGGATCAAAAACTTCAGTCGAATATGCAATGATGGGATTGCACCTGGGGTTTTCCAAAGGTTAGATTTCAATATTAAAAAAATCGTTTCGGCAGACCTACAGGCTGAGGTAGATTTTGAAGCGTTTTTGATTGAATTTATTGGGGTAAGTGCAGAATAAAAACACATTAAGTAAATATACTTTTATCAATTTATTTTCATTATAAAATTATAAATACTGTAACTAATTACCCTAATAGGTTAAGTAATTTCCGTGCAAACTTTTTGTTGTTATAACTGAATGCAGTGATATTCCACCACCCCCTTGACCACCCCCTCATTGTGGGCTGATTTTACTCATAAACGAACTTAGCCGAGCTATTAAGCCTGGAAACCACATAATAAAATTTGGTTTAAATATCTTTAAAACCAAACTATGGCCGCTAGCGTGTATATATATACCATGGTACCGATCTCAATAGGTAGATTTTTCTTCGAAATATACCTAATATTTCAAATGTATGAACACATGCTTATTTTCTTACGCATTTAATTTCCTACACATAAATTAATGGGTTTCCTCCTAAAATCAGTGAACTACAAACAAAAGTTTTACCATCCGAATGCCGATAGATGCAGTTTCATATTATTTACAGTTTCTCAAATATGTTGGCATGTATTACCTAAGTTGGTCACATGTCTGTTAGATGATGTTCCTTTCTGATAATAATTTTGATAGAAACGTAGCTAGGTGGTCGTTAAAGTTGATATTGGAGATATCATCTCCGTACTAATTTCCTAATATTTGATACAGTTAGAACTAAGCTAATAGGCCTTAAATACAATTCAAACAAAAGTGAACTAAGTTAACGTGAAAGGTACAATACTAAAAACTAAATTACAGAGACTAGTACAACTGTCCCTTTCTCTCAAAAAAGTTGAATAAAACATTTTTTTAAAATTAGCTAAAAGATTATAACTAATCTGACTTTACGTATTGAAGTATTCGTTCTTTCAGCTACGTAGATTCAACAAAACCGTAGATTTTACGTAGATTATGTAATTCTGAAAGGAAGGTGATTTTGGTATTTCAGCTTCAAAGTATCAGTTATGAGAGGTATTCATTAGAAACTGTTATAGTTAGATCAATTTGGAGATTGCTAAAAAAATAACATTATTTATATCTCCCGATATTTTGTGTTATGCCGTGCACATAATGAATAACATTGGTTAATACGAAATATCGATTCTTTCTCAATATCGATTGTAGTGAGTTGAAGTGGAATGTGTTATTGTTTTTACAACTTTAAATGCTTTACCTGAAGTATGTTTTAAATTTCAATTACTCTAAAGTAGAAAGCTACAAGCAAATCGTTTTCAGTCAAACATAGAAGAGAAACTGAAATGCTTCAGAAAAAAATATAAATATATATATATATATGGCTTATTCGTTTTACAGCTGATAAAATTAACAACTAATTACTCTGTAATTCTATGATCACATGTTCTCTCCTCAACATTGTTAACATTAATATGGTATTCTATTCAGATACTTTCCATGTGGAAGGGACTTATGAATTAAGAATACGTGTTATTTCTTATACATCAAATAACGTTATTGACTCCTATATTTTATACAAGATATATATGCTGTTTACACAAAGAATTTTCCTTTAACTCAAATTCTTAATTAAATTTCATATTTGTTAAAAGTTTCTCTACTTGATATTCTTTAGAATATTTGAGACTGTTAAGTTCCATTTTAGGATAGATTAGTTTATATTAGGTTAGATGAGCTTTATTAGGTTTTCGATAAACTGGAGTTGTTCCTAACAGTTGTCCACAAATGATGACTGAACACTGTATAATGCAGAAACGATTTAAACTAGTCAAACGATGATTTTGAGCGTTTATTGAGTACAAAGTAATTGATCAAAATAATTAAGATGGTAAACGCTCATCTAGGGAGCCCAAAATACTCTCATCATCTTCACGTATTGCCGAAAATCTGCGTACTATATTACAGTCCTAATATTATTATAAATATGCCCCCTACGAGACCCAAAAAGGCACTGATGTATGTAGAAAATGGCTATGGGTATGTATATATTTTATATTATAACATGGTAATTATTAGATTTACAAATGTAAAGGGCTTTATTTTCGGTCATTAAGTTAAGAAAATTGCAGTAACAGAGTACCATGCAGAAGGACAACTCATTAAATTTTAAAGTTGGAGACTGGCTGATATTCAATGTTGTATTCAAACGTATTTTACCTGAGCTGTGGAAAGGTGGAGATTTGTGCTTATTTGGGGTAACACCTGAATTAAAAATTTATTTTAAAGACTTACGCCTATCTTAACTGATGGCATGAGTATAAAGGTTATTAAGGGACACATGCACATACCAACACACACTCGATGCATGTATTATTAGAGAAAAGTAGTATATGCCCTGGACAACGAAAATAGGTTACGTATTAAGAACACAATTTTATGGTTTAGATGATTTTGATAGGAAGTAATATTTCGGCCAACGAACCCAATGTTCTGGTTCTGTTAAACTAATGCATGTTCGTGAAATGGAGCGCGCTTCTCCGGAAAACAAATGTATTAACAGAAGAGAGCATACAAGTTCCTATAAATAAGTATACAATTTCTTCGTACATGTCGTTAACGTTTTAAATCACCAAAGCCTGTCCAACACCCTTGGTGTCAGTAGCACGAAGAACCCTCCTGGCATGGCACATGATGTTTTCCCATTCTCTTGAGCAAAGCTTGTGCTGATGTTGGACCACATTCCTTTGAAGAATTTTTGGCTGCCTGGGTTGTCTAGGATACTCTTGCTTGCGTAGCGCCCAAAACTTTCCAATTCCTCAAGTTTCAGTCATTGTTGGGGCATTGTCCTTTTTCTCCATGAAATCGATGGCCCTAATGCCAAGGTAATCTATCACAACACGAGCATACTGTGCCGTTGCCATATCTAGCCAGAACAAAACGTCACTTGGATCATGATACTGAGTAATAAACAGAATTAAACGACCAACCACACATTCCCGTAAATAGGTTTCAGCATTTATAGTGGCTTTCGAAGTGAAGGATTCTGAGAGATTCCCATTTGTATCCATGGCTTGCACACAAGGTAACGCTTCGGAAATTTTGACTTCTTAAATTTTTGGTCAAATGACACAAGGGCAGGGTCTGAGACATGATACAATTTACTTCCTGGAACATCACAGGGATCCCTTGGAACTTAAGTCTCATCATCAATGACCAGCACTTTTGGGGGACACTTTCTGTAAATTGAACGGCACGCTCGTTTCGAACGTTCTTCTTAATCTTGTTTGCTTTGGGACAGTATTCGTGCCTTTAAACCTAATGTGTCGTTTAATATCACGAAGTGTGGATTTGACAAATACCTGATCTCCCGCAGCTGTGCGTACAGAAATTGTCGGATTTGTCATGAATTTCCGGCACACCTTATTCCCAACCGCTGGAGTTTATTTGGCAGCTGGACATCCAGTATTCGGTTTGTATTCGGCTGTTCCTGTAGCTCGAAAACGCCCGAGTATTTTCCGTATCACTTGTGGCTTTTTGCCTTCTTGAGCAAAGTGTGCGACGTGTTTTTTTTTATTT
Source organism: Lepisma saccharinum (assembly GCA_022664845.1). NCBI lineage: Eukaryota > Metazoa > Arthropoda > Insecta > Zygentoma > Lepismatidae > Lepisma > Lepisma saccharinum. Next base: position 2,386 of record JAGDQP010042094.1, on the reverse strand, counting down.
TGACCACTAACGTTCGTGTAACACTGTACTACCCTCTTCGCAAAGTCTTCATTTAACGCACGATCCGTGTCCATATTGGCACTGCATTGCTTGTAACGTCTTCCTCCACTCTCGTGCCCTCTCGTGATTCTGGTCAACCTTTCTTTCGATCACTAGATGTCATCATATGCGCTCTGTTTCAAAGCGCGTTCTATTTCTCGGACATACCTTACTTAATAATCTTAAAATTATAAATTTCTTTAAAAGTCACACGGATAAAAGATTATTTTACTTTAACATACTGTATATTTCTGATAATAGTTTTCTAACCCCTGGCTACGCACACAATAATTCCAGTTATATTTTTGTACGTGACCCATTTGCATATCAATGAAACCAGTTACCTTGTTTTTAAAGAAACGATTGGTAAACTGAATCTTGTTGTTCGCCACGGACAATCATCTATTTTCCCTTAAGTTCTGAAGTCTTATTCCAAATTAGATAATTTCATCAAAAGGATGTAAAGGTAATTCCGATTCTAGTAATATATACATATATATATCTTTAGTTTTCTGAAGTCACATATTATATATTTCAAAGAAGTAAAAGACCTCTGGGTGACCGAGGGCTTGATTTTGTGTGCGCGTGGTCACGCGCTAAATTCTCACCTTAGTGAATTAAACGGAGTGATTCGGAGCCCAATTTAATAAAACTGTATGTCCGTCCAATCCTTAGAAGCTAACCAGCTAGTTAAAACCTTTCTAACTATTCAGCCAATTAAAGATAAGATAAGATAAAATGAATTTTATGGGCGGTAACAGCACTATGGCTTACCCCCGTCCAGATACGGGGGAAGCACCTTATCTTTGTCACGTCTAAAAATAGCTGTTAACTATCAGCCAATTAAAGAACCGAGAAAAAAACATGTTTCCTACTTCAAACTTTAAAAGATTCCGGACGTCAGGCCGCGGTGGCTCAGCAGTTAGAGCACTCACCTCTGGCGCTTGCGGTCATCAGTTCAGACCGTGCTTGTGCAATGTGGGCTTTGTGGTGGACAAACACCGTGTGCGTGGGTTTTCTCGGGATACTTCCTTACCCTTTCTTCATTCCACCAATTCAACCCATCATCACCCATATGACCTCAGTCAAAGTTGCCTAAAGGCCATAACAATCAAAATTAAATTCAATGATGCAGGGATCTATAACCTTTCACGTCCATTACATTTGTGATCCACTCTCAACGCATTTCTGCTTTATTTAAAATTTGTTGGATTACAGTAACTCTCAAAATATGTTATTTCCTGTTACTCCAGAATGTTTGGGTAATATTGACATTCTTGCGCTAGTTCTCACTAGAACCATTACAGCATTTCATGCTAGAGAAAACACTCGGCTTAAGCTTAATTTCAGGTAATCATGTGACGTCAAATAATAATAGCATCAACTAATATTTGTTGTACCCCTGGTATGGTAAATAGTCGCGGCCATCGAGGGAAGAACCGTAGTATGATAATACCCGTATTGATTTTAAGGTTAGCTTAATACAGAAATAATGACATAAATACATATATCTACACTATAATGGCAGTTTATGTCTAGGCTCGTCACATACGAGTGGGATAACATTCTTAAGCGAGCGTATACTGTATGTTGTGCAGGTATGTCGAAGATCTGAAAAGGTATATGTTGTTATGTCTGCCTGACAGATAATAACAACATACTCTACATACACAATATAAATTAGTTAACGCGAGTTGAAAAAGCGAATTCCCTAAGGATTGTAAACGTTTATTCAGTTGTGGGCTTATGCGTACATGAGTTTGCAAAGTAAGAACCTGAGTTATGTTTTTCCTATTGAAGACGCAAATGTACATAAAATATGAGCAAAAATACTACTGGAAAAGTTTTCATAAATTCACTAAATATGTTTTAGATATCTCAATAACCCATAAGTACGAAGCAATTTATTTGTACACTTGAAGATACCTAAATATTAAACGCGGGACGTTGAGTATTAGTTCTGTCAGTAATGAAATAAGTTTCAATTTTGTTAGTTTATTGATGTACAAAAAAGCGTTCTAATGCACAGACCAATAAAGAACTTTACGAATGTTGTTTATTGTAATATAGATTGAAGTGTACGTACGTTTGTTTTATTCAAACTATACGTAAAAGGTTTGACTTTATTTACAATGAAACGGTTATCCTTGTGTTTTTAAAAAATATCAAACAACAGCAAATAGCATTACCCTAGTATTCGTCTACCTATAACACATGAGTATGAAGTGCTTTTAGTGGATGGCCATTCAAAGTGGGAACAAATAGTGTATCAAATATTAAACTATAAATGAAGTACTTACGTAAACGATAAACTATACAAAGTACGTATACAGAACATAAAAGCTAA
>JAGDQP010042093.1:0-16660 GCA_022664845.1 Lepisma saccharinum | reverse complement strand
TTCCTTAACAAACTTAGATATGTGGTGGAGAAGCCGGCTAGCGCATGCTAGATGCAACTTAGCGCGCAACTACAATAATGTACACGACGAATCTGCTATTCGCTCTCTGCTACACAACTCCAAGCACCTACGAATCCTACTGGCACTCTAATGTCCCAATAAGAAATTAGGGTGCCCCGGTCCTGGGTCTTGGCCTGCCACTGTCGGGGTAACCTCTAGCTATCGTAGCACTTATGCAGGCCGAGCAGTTCAAGCCGAAAGAGTTTTACAGCGTCCTACGCACAGCGTCGTATGTCTCCGCCGATTCTATCCAAAACTGTGTAATCCACCTTTTCATAGGCTTAAATCATCAATAAATTCCCTCTAATTACAACGCACTAGGTACCCACACTACTATCACTTGTGTCAGGTATCGATCTTTGTCCGCCGGTGTTCAGTTCATTAACAAATGTATGTAGCGTCCTCTTAATAGATCTAATTATTGTTAAAATAAAATTTACAATCTTCATTTGTCATTATCAGCATAAGAAATTAGTTGGACAATGTCTACTTACGGTAGCAAAAACGATTCCCATCTGATGGACTCCGAGAGAAGTATTATTTCTTCCACCTACGCTCATCAAGCATATATCGTAAGTAAATAAACACCTGACAGCCTTTCATCCTGCTGCTGATCCGCACAATATAACTAAGTATATAATTCTCTCATTCCATTAAATTGTTAACTAAATAAGTCTTCTGCTGTTCCACATTGTGAGCCAAAAATATATCCATAAAATATATACAAAGATTCTTTTTCGTACGGCGCGTCACGTTACAGTCATATACGGTATGTAGAAAATGCGGTGCAACATATGTTTACTGGGAAGCCACTTGCGGGAGCGATATGTGGTCACTTAATTACTTACTCTGCATTTCACAGAATCTTGTTAACACAAATTTTGCCAACGGATGAGAATGGTTCAGAAGATGAGAATGTTTGTCAGGCACGACAAAATTGTGGAAAAGCTATGACCACCGCAGGTTTTGCCTGATGGGGTTGTCTCCAGACTTGACAACGCCATGCAAGAACTGACAACGCCATGCAAGAATTGAAAGCACATAAAACTCCTGCTCTCTGGATCCAGTACATACGCTTGGTAGAAATTCTTCTTCAGCGTATTAAAGTAGAAAGAGAAGGGAATTGGAACTTGTATTTATCACCTGTTCAATACATGATGCAGTGGCGGTGGGTGATATTGTTTTCCCCATGGTGCAGCATACATTTCCTTAAGTTATTTAATCTTTAATTCAATCACTCTATAATATAGAATATGTAATTATATTCTACCCCTCGGAGTTAAAAAAAAAAGCCATAGTATTCTTTTAGGAAGAGAAAAAATACTTCACAAGTTCAGAGTTTAATCTTGGTGTTGTAATTCATGCGCACCCCCTCTAATGCCTATCACGCTCCACTAGATGTTGGACTGACATTTCTAATACAATTAGTACAGGCCTTGAGAAGTTGCACGGCAAAGGCAAGCCCAACGCTTCTGCTCATTCCTCCCCTCCTTAGCTTTGCATTGATTCCACAAGGTGGCATCTGTGGCGCCACAAGACCATCTCCACCCAGGTTGCAGAATGTCGTCTGCTAGTCCCCTTCATTTACTCGCAGTTTCTCTCTCTCTCTCACTGTCTGTGTGTGTGAGAGAGAGAGAAAGAGCGTGTATGTGTGTGTGAGCGATATACATACGTATGTATGTGTGTGTCAGCGTGTATATGTTCCCTCATGCTTTTAACAGCGGTGTTACCATAAATGCTGAATCTCGCGCGCGACTTTCTGGATATTGGAGTGACTCATTAGTGTCGGAAGATAGACGTCAGAGCAAATATTTAAACTCGTGTGCCCAACTCCAGTCTAATCCAATGTGGACCAAACTTTCAGTTCTAACTCAAGTTTATACGCTTCTTATCGCTGTGCGACCCGTTTTTATTTAAATTTTAAATCCTGAGTTATTCGTATAATAGTATACCGTACTTTGTATGTAATAGAAAATACTGTAATATTTACATTTTTCTTTCTTTCTTTTTTTTTCAAGAATTAAGACATGAATAAAAAACAAGCCACACAGCGATATCAAGCGTAAAAAGCTGAGTTAGAACTGCAAATTTGGTCCGTGTTGGTTTGGATTGGAAGTGGACAAACGAGATTAAGTGCCCTCTCCTCTTCCTGTCTTCATATATTCATGAAATTTTTGGCAGCATCAGCAGTCAGTCTAGTATCGCTTTAAGACAGAGGTCATTGCGGGTGACTCATGATACTTTAATCGCGAAATAATGATTTTAAAGCTATGGCATTGTATCGTCCTATTTCAAATGTGTGTATACAGTGTTAAGCTCATCAAGTGAATTTATTTATGAGGAAGGCCGCTTTTATATATGAGTTCCTAGCTCACTAGAGTTTACAAATTACCATGAAATACAACGGACTGCGATCTCGAGATCTTGATGAGTGATACGTTTTCAAAGATTATAATGTCATTATTAAACTGAAATCTCAGCACTCATCAATCGTTGTCCATTGTATTTCATGGTAATTTGCAAGCTCTAGTGCGCTATGAACTTACATTTTTAATAGTGCTCTTAGTTTTAGAAATATTTTGAAAAATGTTAAAAATGGAGGGGGTGGTGGAGCGAGGAGCCCTCTTATTGAAACTTCCTGTCCAGAAGAGTAAGTACTGTCTTTGAACATAAAGAGGATATTATTCAATGCATGAATAAGATAGTGAAGATAGAGGAAGAGAAAGATTCAAACATAATCCATCGATCTGAAGTATTCGAGAAAACACTTATTAGTAGCCATTTTAATTTCTGGCTTTCTTCCCCACCCACCCTTTTTTTTAGTAAAATAATGCTTCTTGTGGAAATTTTGTTTAATCAACTTTAAAATCAAGAAATTGGCCCTTCCTTGGCACAAAAAGCTATTTTCCATTTTGAAACAAATATTAGCCATATTACAGACAAGCTCGATGATTCGAGTGAAAATACAAACACGGTATCAAAAAGGAGAAAGAGAAAGAATGGAATGGGTAAGGGTAGCAAAGGAAGTATGCCATGTGATTACTTGCGAAGCAAGATCCTTACATTCACTTGACACGTTATGGCAGCCACGCTGTTTACTCCAGAGAAATTTCCGAGTTACTTTTGGAATTTTCCAAAACAAACCGTGGAGAAATTATGTTCAATTTACACATTTCTTGACAAAGAAAATCTCTGTCTTCAATCCACTCGGCAGAAGAATTTCGATAAATGTCAGAAGCTGTGGGCTTGTTCAACTTTATCGTTCAAAATAGCTTGGAGAAAACGTTTAGTGAATCTTCAAAGTTTCTAAAACTGATATTGACAATACCAATAACAGTCACACAAATTTCTAGTCACGAAATATTGTGACAAACTATCAAATTCTATTCCGAATATTATAGCTACGACATTTTTCTAAGTTTTCTCAAAATCGTAACTAATTGATTTAACGTCCCTTTATTTGAAAATCTGGTCACTTCTTCTTTTGTGTCTCCGTTACATAATTTAATTCTACGTTGATTGATTGTGACTGATTAGCTACCCAATCCTCTCTCACAGAGTGAAAGTCCAGGCCCGCAGCCAGGGGGGGGGGGAGGATCCCCTGTAAATTTTCCTTGCTCCAATACATATATATAATTTTATGTATGTTTCACAGGCCCTTCCCTAATTTTTCTTGACCCCTACACTTTGTGGCTGGCGGTGGGCCTGAGTGCAACACCCAGTGGAGACAACCACCGGCAGTCACTGGCATGATGCCATATTTTGTTGCAAATAGTCATAGCATGTACGCATCGTCAACATATTTGTACCTACAGAGCATGAAAAGATTGCACAGTTAAGCACCCGATATTTTTTTAGAAATTCATCCATGATTACCACGTCGTTTGCAGAAGCAACAAATTTTAAGGAGGTTTGCTCATTGATCTAGTCACTGAACAAGTTTTCATGAGATCTGTAAAGGAAAGTGGCGGGTTAACAAATTGCCTTGAAATAACGGAGTAACAGTGACTGTTATGGATGGGTAATGTTACGTCCTATCGTTGCACATATTAACTATGTAATGGAAGAATTTACTGGACAAAACATGTCATCAACATATCACATGACCTCTTCGAGGCTACAGCGAGATGACTCCGACACTGTTAAGATCGTTGAGTTTATGAAGACGCTTATGATATTTCAGAACGACAGCTCCGTATGCAATATACTGTAGTAAGCGACGTTTCAGTATTTGAAGATACTAATCCAGAAAAAGCGGAAGCAATTGGTTGTGAAATGCTGCAAGAGATGCCTGAACAAGTTATCGCTATGTTTCTATTCAAAAGGAACAGGCAGATCCGCACAATGTATAGCAAACATGCAGTGAGTGTTGGTAACGAAGTCATTCATGTTGATCCTGAATTAATGTTTCAGCGACTGCTCCTTCGTGCAAAGATAATTTTGAGATATTATTTTCATATGAACTCTGTACTTTCCCACCATCTCTATTTGATACAGATGGATTAATGAGAGGAGCAGCAAAACCACAATTAGCTAAGAACAATCATAAAGAAAGCGACAATGACACACACCCAACGGAGGGGATAACATATGTGCTTGTTGGTGGAGCTCTACTGCATCACATCCCATGGGAACGGAACACTTCATTTGGACAAATAATCTCTGTATATTTTCAGTACGTCACAAAATACTATGGGCATCCCTGTATCATATTTGATGGATATGAATAAATGAACTCTAGGAAAGTACAGGCGCACCAGCGACGGAGGAAGCACCTACCAGACCCTACAGTAAATCTCCGACTATGTACTATACAAACATTATGAAGAAACCAGAATTTCTGTCAAAGCTCGAAATCGTACAACAGCTCGCAATCTTTAACTATTTTTCTCCTAAAAGCAGCAATCGATTCTCATTACTTTTCTAAATGAGTCAAACATCTTCCAAAATACGCAAAAATACTTTCAAAATTGCAATGAAGTAATAGGGTTCAGGTTTTCATCTATAAAACTTGTGTATGTGCTACAGTGTTTCAAACGGCACAAGAGTGACTATGCTCATCGGGTAGTAATCAAAGGTTTCCTTGTTTGTTCGTCGGTTGGGATACATTGAACGTATTAGGAATCCACTTAAAACTGCAGATTACGTCTTTAGGACATTTAACATCACCTTTATATGATACAAGACCATAACAAATCACCATTGGTTCACCTTGCCCAAGAACTATCATCAAAAACACTAATCATCATCAAAATGCATTACTTTTCTTTTCTTATTTACTACTTTAGATGGCATTCTTTGACGTAGTTTGGCCAACGTTTCACTTCATTGATTATAGGTACCTTGCTCTCTACCAAGGTACTATAGGTACCTTGAATCAAATGTATCGTTGTTTCTCAAGTAACGTTTTGATGAGTGATACGAGTTGATTGATTGTGTTGAAGGAGTTTCGTAATTCTCGTTGTGTTTCTTAAAGACGTCTCATCTTATTGTTCGTCTCTCCTGGCTTAGCATTCAGAGGAAATGCACATGACTTAGCTTCGTACCTATCTAAGGAATAGGTATCAAAGTGTTCAAGTGAAGAAAACTGTAGATAACGAACTACACACATACTCATCAACAAATATATTAGTAACAAAAGATGTTCCTCAAGAGTCAATTCTCGGACCTCTTCTGTTTGCTATTTATATTAACGATCTGCCTAATTATGTAATAAGTATTCCATTATTCCAATTGGTATAGACCTATGTATTAATGCATTTATTGAGGTTGGAATTTGGATTTAAAGTTTTATTACAGATTTTAAGACACTTTTGCGAGCATAAAAAGTTTTCCCATTAAAATAGAATGTGATTTATACTACATATCAGATTTACTTCCGATACTAAAAAAGTAAAATTAAACAATCCTATTTTTCTTTTAAAATATGTGAACATTGTAGTGTTCTGCTAAGCAACAAAAACAGAGCGAGCAGCTTTGCTCGCTGATTCTATTTAGGTAATTTTATTCAAATGAAAAAAATTTAAGTGTCATGTTCAACTGTTACAATAAACATGGATAACATTTTGCTTGACAGTTGTGACAAACAGCAGACAAATACCAGCATCGAAAAAAAGAAATTCCATATTTGGCCTTTTATAACTACAGCGCTAAAAGAACTTGATGACGCTCAAGGTTGTTCAATCAAAGACATTCTGGGTTTCATTACAAACCGTTTTAATATTACGGTCAATAACAGAGATTTGGAGAAGAAAATTGCCAAGAGTCTTCTACGAGGCGTCGGCAGTCAAAGAGTTAATATGATTGAAGACAGATTCAAGCTGAACAAAGAAAAGGGCTACATCTATGTTACACAATGCAAACAATGCAACAAATACAAGTTGGCTATACGACGAGACTGTCGTATGAGACGAAAAGCCTCATCAAGAGATCATCGCGAAATTAAAGGCGCTCAGAAAATCGAAGAAATAGCCACCGCCTGAAGCTGAAACTGGCTGTTGTTTTCTCAATATCTTTGGATACGATGTATTATGTGTGTGTATTAGTTCCATATCCCAAAACTAGACTGGCACAATGCTTTCGATATGATTCAAATGAAAGGAAAACGAAACGAAACCAAAGAAACTAGAGAGAGTAAGTAAAACTTCATTGACATAACGAACTTGCACAACAACTAAGCTGCTAATTATCTGCTGAGATTGTCTTACCATAGATCTCAAGAGTATTTCCATGTCAACACTGTCTTCTTTAACTTGCTTCTCATATCCGTTTATAGTACAGGTTCTTTGCTCAACAATAAATATTATGAAAAGTGTTGTTTTGTAACGAAACCTTATTCGATTAAGTTTTCAGTGGTAGCACACATGTCAAGAGTCATAAAATCACATGTAGGAGAGAGTATTTCAGTTAGTTTATTAGAAAACATTACGATATTTTAGGTTTAAGATAATTTTCCTACTAAACGGGTTGAACATTGGAACTAAGTGGCACTTTCAGAGCACATATAGAATCTTTTAGTACTGGACAAATGAAATATCGAAGTCTCAAGAAAACAATTTGACTCCTTCCAGCAATCAACATACACTGGATGCACGATTATCCGTGAGCGAATTATTCGTTTCATGTGTTACCTCATTCTCCAAATTGTTCGAAAGAAAGTATCCAGCATAGTAGGATAATATTGCAATCCTCAGGATTTTAGGGGAAGGGGGAATTCTTCGGGGGGAGATAGTACGTCAAACTCCACTTTTACATCAGCCTCTTATCTCGAAAGGTTAAGGAGGTCAAACTTTGGTAGAGAACATCAAAATTGTGAGTATTGATAAAATTATCTCGTGTCAAAAGGTCAAACTTTGAACCCATGTCAAGTCGAACTTGGAAGCAAAAAATAGTCTAGTCAAGTTGTACGAGATCAAAGTCATCTCACTCTCCTCAAATTTAAACTTCATTAAAATTTAGACACTGTGATGATATGCCGACAATTGCTCGAAATATTCTGTTGCAACAAAAATTATCTACAGTCGAAAAGTCATACTTTGAACATGAAGGCCAAACAACTCTAACTTGGGAGTAAAAAATAGTCTAACCAAGTTGAAAGAGACTCACCTTACCCCACCCTCCTTCCTAAATATTATTGAAATTGAGATACATTGATGATATGACGGCACTTGCTCGAAAACGAAGATATCTGATTCTCGTTGGAAATCCTCCACTGGAAATTCGGACCCACTGACCCTCAAATTTGAATGTTAAGGTCACAAACGGAGAATCTGTTTCGAAAGTTGAAAAAGCTGAACATATGAAGAATGTGATATATCACTTTGGTTGAAATAGTTGAATCTCGTCGGAAATCCTCCACTGATGATCTTGGCCCCATGAACCTCAGATTTGATCATCATTTCGAAAGTTGGAAAAAAAACTATGCATTTGAATTCCTTGAAATGTTAATCCTAAGAGTGTAAAATCTGGTTCGTAATTTTAAAAAAGTTGAAGATATAAAGCACACAGGTTGAAACTTATATTTGAATTCCCTGAAATGTTAAGTAGAAGGAGAGAGAGCACGAGTGGAAATCCTATTTGGATGGCTTCTGAAAAAGTCGAAAGAAGAAAAGAAGCGGAGTTGACTTCGAATATTTCACGATAAGATAACCTCCAACGGCCTTGTCTTTGTTTTACTTTCGTAAGATAGAAAAGAGCTGCTTAATTCAATATTGCATTCATGTATTCTATAGTAAAGCATGAGTGAGGTTTTATTTGGTCTATATATACACACGTAAACAAAATGATACATTTCTGATGGAGAAATATATATATATAACGCCCGAGGTGAAGAAAAATGTCTAGTTTTGTACATAGAAAATGTTACTAATAAGTACAAGAAGTGTTCAGCGTCTATTTAGTGGTTACTTTATGTCGGTAGATCCACTACATGTTCTTCAGATGTAGAATAACCTTCAATAATTGGATTTGTTAGATTATATAACGAGAGAGGCCTTTTCAAGTGATGGACTCCAGTGCGAACTCCAAAGTCGTTTTTACATATATCCTCAACTTAATACGTAAATGTATACAGTTCACCGCTAAAAAGTTAAAGAAGTGTACTGTGTTAATATACGTATTAACTTTTTAGTTTTTGTACTGTATTCATTTCATAGAATTATGCGATCGAATACTTAATACATCCTAAGTGTAAGTGATCTTTTAATTAGGATATTGCCATCAATTCAAGCTCCCGGAAAAAATATATTGGAAGATCCTAGAAATAAAATGTAGTCCATGAATATCCCATAAGTAATGGGTCCTGGGTTTGATTCCTGCTAGACACACAAATTATACGGAACCCATACTAAACCGACCCTAGGGAATTGTCATACCGTATAATGGAAGGTCACTATGAATCCGTCTTGGCGAAAGATTCGCCTTTGACAACTCTGGATATCAGCTAAGGCTTACTGCCTCGAAACTGCGGAACTCAAGGTTCGAGCTCCGACGAGGACACAGCTGGTTCGTAACCGATGTTAATATGGTATTGGGGGAATGCTTTCATCCTTTGGAGGACAACACCCTTGATTCATATTAGTCAGTGGACCTATTGTAATCATCGTGGGATAAGTTGCCATACCTACGGTCTTGTATCCAAGAGGTCCTGAGTTTGCTTCCCGCTAGGAACACAAGTAACGGGAATCCACGATAAATTAACCTTAACGGAGTGCTTCTATCCAATGGATAGTAACCCAATCGGTTCATCTTGGTCGTGAGGGATATGTCTTTAACAGCTTCGAATATTCTAGCACGCTTGCTAGCCTGCCAGCATGAAATTCCACTAAGGACATATGTGATTCGGAATCCATGTTAAAATGTCCTTATGAGTCGTTGGTATTGAATGAAAGAACATCAGCGCTTCGTTATGCCGAGATACCTGCCATCAATGTATATGGATAACCAACAATGCGTATTGCCTTATAATTATAGGGTCCCGTGTTCGATTTCCACTAGATAAACAAGTGACGCGAAACCCACGAAAAATTGAATTTAGGGGAATGCCAACACTTAATATGTCAACACCTTCGACTCGCCTTAGCCAAGGACACACCTCTGACATCATTGTATCCTAAGTAAAGAGTTCTGGATTCAATTCCCGCTGGGGACACAAGTGATTCGGAAGCCATGTTAAAATGACCTTACGAGTTATTGGCATCTGATAGAAATTGTACGAAAAGCACATTCTCCAAATGGGTGACTTTTTTAGAATCTCAGTTCGCGCTTTCCTACAGTGGAAAAGGCCATTATTATCCACTCGGGTTCTAGTATCCGGTATCCGAAATTGGATTTCAGAGAATAGGTCTATACTATTTACGCAGTTATGAATTAATTTATAAAGAAAGAGTGAGTCAATAATGATTCTCCTATTCTCCAGCGTAAGAAGTTCAAAATTCTGAATTAGCTTTACATAATGTTCAAATTTAGTATAGAAGCCAGTTGTTTTGTACGTTAGGAATCTGAGGAATTTGGATTGAATCTTTTCTATTTGCTGATAATTAATTTGAGTGGTGGGATTCCAGATGATGGATGCATATTCAAGTTTGGGTCGAACCAATGAATAATATAACTATTCTGAAGTCCCTTGCTGTTCTATAAATAAATTCTAGAATTCTGAACGATTCTGCTCTTATATTGTTTACATGACAATTAAACGTTAGTTTAGAGTCAAAGATAACCCCAAGATCTTTTATTATTTCTGGTCTTGGTAAAACAGTGTTATTGATGAAGTAAGGAAACTAAATAAATTTTTGTCGTCTAGTAAATGTCATCGAAGTGCATTTTTTTTAATATTCAAGTCTAGTTTATTTCTGTGACACCACCTATTTATACTATCTAAATCTACTTGTAATTGTTAACAATCTTTAATTGATTCAACTTTAGAAAATATTTTAAGGCCATCTGCGTATAATAGTTTCTCAGAGTTTCCTATACAATCGGGGAGGCCATTTATGAATAATAAAAATAGTAACGGGCATAAATTTGAGCCCTGAGGTATTCGTGATGTCATTTCAAATTCCTTTGATACAAATTCTCTGTAGAGAACGGATTGTCCACGGTGTTGTAAGTAAGATGAAAGAAGTTTGATTAGGTTTTCCGTAAAATTGAAGTGCTTAAGTTTGGTAAGTAATATGCAATGGTCTACTGTGCCAAATGCTTTGGCTAAATCAGTATATGTAACATCAACCTGACCGCCATTATCTAATGTTTTAGCTATAAAATCCGTGATTATTACTAAATTTGTAGACGTTGATTTGTTCTGCATAAATCCATGCTGTTTGATATTACTGATCTAACGTGAGTTATGATACGGTGATAGAGAAAATTTCAAAAACTTTAGCGAACGCCGAAAGAATTGTTATTGTTCTATGATTTTCAATTTCTTTTGAATTACTGGATTTCGGTATTGGGGATACTAATTGTGTGGAAATTTGCATGTGCGTAATGAAAGATTGAATATTATGTGCAACGGATATTTTAATAATTCCGCACATCCTTTCACTACATAAGGAGGCACGCCATCTGGACCACTTACCTTTTTAGGCTTTAACTTCTTTATTGCAACTTCTACCTCTTCCATACCTATCTGAGAAATCGACAGATTGTCAAGTCTATTACTTGAATACATACAATCTCCCATTTTCATTGTATTGAATTCAGTGCAACTTTCTCTGTATATGGACCGAAAATAGGAAGCAAAAGTGTTAGATATATCCTCATTATCATCGATTAATTTGCCATTAAATGAAACCGGACTGGTAGGAAGATGTCTTGATTTGCTTTTCACGAAATTCCAAAGTTGACTTGGATCAGGAGCGACTTGATTTTCGATGTTTAATATGCACAAGTTATATGCATTAGCAATTTCTTTCTTTGTTTCCTTGCGCAATCTATTAAATTCACTTAAATAAAATTGATTATTTAAATTAGAGTTCTTATACTTTTTACGATAATAGGCTTTAAGTTTTAGGTTGCTAATTATTTCTTTTGTAAACCAACACGGATAATTTTTCGTTGATGGTTTTCTACGGGGTACACTTTTATCAAATACACTGTAAATAGCACAATTAAAAGTATTCTACTGCCTCATTTACATCCATTATGTGTTTGAGACAGTCCCAGTCTACTGCACGAAGTTCGTGATACATCAAAATTAGCTTTTCTGAAGTTATAACCGGTTAAATTACGTTTAGATTTCGAATTGGTTACGCTGTTGCATTTAAGAGTAATGAGTAAGGCTAAGTGAAATTCATCCTCTTTTAGAATAGGATAGTTCTCTCTATTTACTTCTATAATTGGTAAATTTGAGAAGACTACGTCTAAGGTTCGTCCATGTGAGTTTACTACATTATTGTAAGAAGTTAAATTGTATAAAGAGCTGAATTGCCAATGTATTTGGGATTTTTCTGTAGAAAGTGTAAAATTAAAATCTGTACCTCTTATTTCCGGTAAATTCCAATCACCCATCAGAAGAATAGTGCTTCCAAATGTGCAATGACATTCTATACTGTGATACAAATTTTCGTATAATAATTCTTTCGATTAGGGTGGAAAGTATAAATATAAAATGTATAAACAAAATAATTAATGTATAATAATATAAGCGACTAGTTAGGCAATCAAGGATTCTTATGGATCAAAACTTTAATTTTGAAAACATTTAACTGCGTAATTGAGAATTCCTCAACAAAGTTAAAAATAAATGTATAAATGTATCCAGTGTGATTTTTAAGTTGAAATCTGCACCATTTTCAACCTGCTGCTTTTAGTAGATTCTTACTGTAGAATTTGGTATTATAATGCCCAAGACCTAATGTACCCATTTGAGGACGCGTTTCCCACCACCTAGTCCATCTTGCATATTACTGGTATTTCACAAGTGAAAAATAAAATTGTTTAAAATAGAGGATTTTAACACATTGAAAAAATCCGGTCAGCAGTGAGAATCGAGCTCTTACCAAATTATGCGCATGTCCACCTCATTAATTTCCCTGAGTTTCCCTAATAAATTACAGATTTCCCTGAGTTTTCCGGATTTATAAAATTCCGTGAATATTCCAGGGTGGTAGACACCTTAAACCTTACGTGCTTAAGAAAACGTAAGATATCTTGGGAGGTAAAGCGCCCCTGCCCCGAAAATATATTTCAACACCGGCAACCTATAAAGCTTACTGTTTTCCTTCACCCACCTTACTCGCATCCTATTTACTTGGATGTAAAAAAAAATCTCATTAAAATTTGTGTCTGCGACGAGATTATTACTTCCGGCAAAATAATTTGTTTCGCAAAATAAACGTCAACTCGCTCAGCTCACTTTTTGTAGACATTGCCAAAGATGAATGCGTCCTAGTTAAGAAACTTTCTCGACACTGACTGTTCTTTAGTTGCCCCATTGTAGTCTGGTGTTATTGTCTGATGCTGAAAATTAGTTAAGCACTGCACAAATATACAAGCGAAATTTTGTACGACGCAAGATCCGACATGTTAGCAATCAGTTCTAATAGAGGCAGCTTCATGCAGCAGGTAGTACTGTTTAACAACGGCCCTAAAACTCTTAAAATTCTAAAACTATGTAGGTTATAAACAACATTTTTGGATTTAAACACAGAACAAGCACTTGTCGAAGTCTGTTTTTAAAGTTCTTTAAACATAAAATAAACGCGAGGTTGCCAATGAGGCAATGACTCCATTTCAAATTATGTACGCATAAATATTTTGATGTGATTTTACGTTTAATATCATGTTTAATTTTTATTTTCTAATTCGCAACGCTAGGCTACTTTAAAGTATCCACAATATAGTGACGTAACTGCAATTTTGTCTTTTTGTCATCTAAAACGTATCTCATGAAAGGAAATTGTAAAGTTTTCTGTCTCTCCTCCGTGTCGTCCTCATTCGACTTCCAGGTAGTGGTTTTCTAATGAGAAGAATTCTTTGAAGATCGTACCTGAATAATTTCGAAAAATATAGCAATCCGTGCCAATTTTCCATTTAGTTTTCTTCAGGTAGGATAATGCCGAATTATCTGTATACAAATAGAATCTCCTATAGAGAAATGAATGTAATCTTTTGAAAAAAAAAAAAAAAAACGCAAACTTCCAAAGTAAATGTCACATCGTGTATTTGAACTGTATTTCAGACAACTGACGCAAGAGTTTGCATATAAAGCTAAGCTGCTTCAGTTAGCTTTATTCTACGGTTTGCTGGATGTGGTCTTTAGAACAATTCTCTACGACACAGAAGCTCATTTTGATCCTATTGGTAATCAATCATCTGCATGTGAGGGAAGAAGATATTTTGATGATATTCCCAATATAATGACTCCGATCCGCTTTATAATCCGTGTTGCCATTTTTAGTTTCCTTTTTTTTAAAGATTTACTGACAAGGGGAATGGTCGGCAGTAAACTTGTGTTGAGTCCTCAGTCCTAATTGTATGTTCGACGAGGCGTGTCAGCCCCTACACAATCTTCTGCTCACGCGAAGCAGTTATTGTATTTTTCGTAAACAAGTTCTAAAATTTGTTTCTTCTCGTCTTTGGTAAACTGTGGGTTTATCTCGATTTTTGATTGGTCGGACAAAAATTGAAATACCTTCTTGCAAGATCGTAGTCGCAGTGACGGCGCCAGCTCAACTCGAAGATAGCGAAGAATAAACGGAAGAAATATTCGAGAGACCCGAGTGCATGTACCAACTCACTGAGAGACAGGAAAGAATTACCACGTCCAGTAAACTACGAGTATATCATGGATGCACATGTTGACTAGCCTACTGAGAACGGAAGTCTCTCTCTTTGGATTCAATGACACTCTTCTCATCGTTAAAACACAGAAGGATATTCTCCACTGTGATCTGATTCATAACGTCGTGGAAAATCTCATAAGTTTTCTTCAAGGATTGAATTCTGGGTGCATACCCAAAATAGGTTAACGTAAATGGAATTTCTTCTAACGAGATACGTGTTTTTCTTTACATATATATAAAACAGTTCCCAGCAAACAGAAAGGATGATTTGATTACTTTAAATAGATGCGCGGAAGATCTATTGCCTACAGAAGATTTTATTAGTGCTATATTTTTAGAAACTATTTTATCTCCAATTACTCCTCTTAATAGAATATATTCACTAATTTTCTTAGTTCCTTCTGGCAGGAAAGACTCGTCAATGACTGTACAATGATGATGTCACAATCTATCATTGGCTTCCACCGATTTTGACTAAATTCCGCGTTTACGAAGTACAGTCTATTTTCTTACAAAAGATGAACTTGTAATCTTTCAGGTAAATACCTACAAAGAAATTCCCTACTCTACTTGTTAAAATTTGTAGAATGTCATGATGCGCTGGAGACTAAACGAATGCTAATAGGTACTAACCGGTGTTGATAAGTAGTATTCAAATGATGGCGCTCTCTCACTTCTAATGTTTCGAGAGCTAATGCTGCTCTCATAATCACAGAGAGAGCAGCATAAGCGCTCGAAACGTTAGAAGTGAGATATAACTTTATCATTTGAAGACTACTTATCACCGCCGGTAAGTACCAATTGCTTGGAGTTTCTTATGGTTATTCCTTGCGACCTTAGTGACGTGAAAGATGTTTTTTTTTTCCTCCATATTTATTACAAAAAAATATGTCGCTGCTGTGACCTATAGTTGTTTCTATTTCCCTTCCACGATACGAACCTCCTTTCCCATCACTATGGTTGTTATATCGCGTTGTTTCCTCCATTTTAATAGGTCCGAGTTTATCCACTTCAGATTGTTGTTGGGTCTGTATGTATTAGGTTAAAGAGACTGGCATCTGGGATGATAAAGCTCCTTTCAGTCTGGTGACCTCTGGTGTACCATTTTGGTGTTACTCTGGTCCTGGCGGCGCCACAGATGCTGAAAGTATCTGTTAGGTTGAAGGTTCTGAACCAAATGATAAACAGCAATATGACTGGAACAGCTCTTTCTAGTAACGATTGTACTTTGTTGAAATTGGTGGATGTCCAATGGAATGTTACAAATTGAATTGTAACTGCTATTAAATTATTATTTTATTCATAAGGAGAATTTCTATGTCTATCAAAGGTTATGTTTATGTGTAGCTAATAACTATGCATTTGAAAATGAGATTGCATAATGGAAATAGTAAGAAGTACCTACATATTGGTTTGAGGAAACTGGAGGAAGAGGAACAATTCTTGGTTTTAAAGATATTATTATTACATACAAGGCATTACTTTAATATAACTAGTGGAGAAATGGACTTTGAAGTAAACTGAAGTTAATGTAGAGTCATATGTAAATTAGGTTTATTGTCACAGTAGTCGTATTAGTGATAATTACTAGCTACCTCGTTAATTGGATTAGTACTGTATATCGTTACTTAACAGTATCGAGGTTTGGTTATACAAGCTGTTCTCTTGTGGTGGAGGATACTTCGCACGAACTGGATTTTAATAGCGGTGTCTGATTTGTAAAATCGAAGTCCATATTATTATTTTATTATTCTGTCCCAATAATGTCTCCACACAACCTTGAAATTACTACTGGGACTTCTTACAAACTAACTGTACCCATTATTGAAGTACAAAACCAACCTTGGTCCGTGAAAGTTAATTCCTGTTTACCTGCACTGAAATTTGAATAACTGAACTAAAACAAAAAAAAAAGGCGAGAAAATCTCACGTGCATTGAGCTTTAACGATGCCAGGAAACCATGCATCGTAAATCTCAACGTATTTTTTCGTACAATTTATTAGCAAAACACTTCCTCACAAGAGTTACGGGAGAAACCCACGTATTTGTCATGATTGACTTGAAAATGACTGAATTCCACCTTTGAAAGGTCACACAATAAAACTGTCTGCTTATATCGTTTTAACTTCCCTCATTTCACCACACTAAATCATCAAACTGAAGAGTCCAAGAAATTTTGTTGCACAAATATTTTCTTTTATTAAGTTCGTGTCGAGTATTGTAGGGTAAACCAGGGAAGAAGTATAAAGAAGTTGTTACTGAAATATAAAACAATTGGTAAACCATTTTAAAAAATTCGATCATTCTGTCTTGTAGC
>JAGDQP010042092.1:1376-16661 GCA_022664845.1 Lepisma saccharinum | reverse complement strand
CAACGTAGCTAGTTGTATGATGTATCGATGCTAGGAGTCATATAGTTTATAAGGTCTTTTTACATTACAAATTATTATTGCGTTCTACTATATTAGAATATCCACTACATATAACCAATCATTAATATAATATTTGCCTTGTATTTTTGTATATCATTTTATTTATTCTTTAAATTATATATAAGCCTTAATTACCAGAAAGACCACATATGGCCCGTAAAACTCGTGCACAGGAAAATGAATCATTAGTTGTGTAGAAACCTATTTTAACATGTTCTTCATTCGCTTTCTTTGCAGTATGTTGTAATTTCGCATAAGTTTTCAGTGATATTCCATTTTATTATGAGTGTGATATGTATTGCCTTATTGTATTAGTTGGTGTACTGACATTATATTACCTACTTATAAAGCACAACGAAGTGTACTAGAAACTGCATTGCTGGCGTTGACACTTTATCATAATATATTATATTCTAGAATACCTTTTTGGTGAGTCTCTAACCCAGCAGATCTTTTTTGTCAATCTCGTGAGAATCGAGCGATCGTAGCTCAGTGGTAGAGCGTTGGTTCAGTATTCGGAAGATCCTGGGAACTATTCTAGCGTCCGCCCATGCTGACTGAGCTTTCTCAAGGGTTTCTTCTTGTTAGTTATATTAGGTAAATGTCGGAAAGGTACCTACTAACTAGGACCTGGTCATGTACCTTCCAACATCCTCTCCTCCACCCTGTACCGCCCTGAGTCTGAAATGCCATAAATAAATTCGATCTGATGCGATACGAGTTCTGCCTCAAGATAGTAATTCTCAAGATTCCTAAAGTCGAATAAATGTCATCTCACGAAATAAAAATCTTAAAGATATTTCCATCGTGTAAGAGGATTTTACTGATAAGATACTCCTTTTTCCAGGATTGTACGAAAAATGTACAAGATACAGGAAATTCCTGGGGGGAAAATGTACGAGGTCATATCAAGATGTCTTATTTTCTAGTATTACATGGCGTGGGTCTATGAATATTTGAAACACAAGTTTCAGTACAGTATGCTGCATAAATATACTCTAAATATAGTTAACAGAGATGAACACAAAATTAAATATATATACTTCTGAACGAGGTCGGTAAATTTGCTTTGCCTCTAGTAATTCATCAGTATGACTTTTATGCAGGGTTATGGAATAAGCAAGTTCATTTTTCAATGATGGCCACAAAATTAATTTCCATGACAGCCACTCGTTTCTGTCATATGATTCGCTAACTGCAGAAAGGAAACAGTTTTTAAAAAGTACAAAATTATTTATTTGCACATTCATAGCCTCTATAGACAGATACACTGAATAGTATACTATTGGTTTCTCTACTAATAGACATTCTACTATGTTTTCTGGAATTGTTGTCATGTCTGTGCGTTTTTCTGGCTTCGAAGAAGTTTCTTTTTTCACCGGTAGATTGCTGTGAGGTCAAAAGCTTATTTTTTTAAACATCCTGATAATTTACAGCTTATGATAAGTTCGTACTGCTATATTTCAGCTAACAGAAAATGCTGAAGCAATCACAGAATTTCTATCTACCAGGATCTTTAAGGAAATAAGGTATCTACCTCAGAGACATCTGCCATTAAAGCGAGGAAGTTTCTCGTAGTCAGAACAAAATTCATACATATTTAATAATTCATGTTAAATCTCTATATACGGTTCTCTTAATGCATTTTAGTGCATAAAACGAACAAATAAACTCACAACACACAAGAACAAATAAGCTCACAATACACACAATAATAAATATGTTTCAAATTACTGGGTTGATTTAAATAATCTGGATAATTCAGTTGAAGGTAGCGTATTCTTTTTTTTAATAATTATTATGTTTTCTAAAAGAAAGATTGATTCGAAAATATTTAAGTCAGAAAAGAGTCTATATTAATATTTTTGGAGTGATCAAAAGCTAGAAGTGTTACGTAATCCTGCTTTTAATTTACACTTTTAGAATATTTTGTAGAGAAATAAAAGAGATTAAATATTTCAAAACAAATCTGAAGTAAGTAATTTTTGGTGTTCGTACGCAAAATACTGCTACATAACTTAATAGTAATTAACACAAATTTTGTGCTCGTATTGGATCGACATGATGAACATTAATCTAATATTCAATACATTCTTTCATTGCATAATTTTAGAAACTTAGGAAGTAAACTATATTATCAATTAACTTTAATTTTCTCTTTGAATGACGGTTGTCTCAACTCACAGAAAAGAGCAACATAGAAATCCTTGAATACATTGTTCCACCTTTTAAATCTATTCATTTGGCGGAAAATTATGTTTTATGTATTTTGTTTCTACAACTAAAGAAATATTAAGGAATCGTTCTCTTTTATTAGATATTCCTCATATCTTTCTTCTATCTAGTAAGTAGCAAGGTTTGTCAGGTCAGGATAAATATAGATTAGATTGTTAGTTCTTTTTCCTAGTCGCAATTCAACGTCTATTCTATTAGGTTCCGTTTTATTATAAATTATTATTAATAAAGCGACAAAATTGACACTCCGATTAAAATTGATAATATTTCTTACAACAAAATTCAAAGAAAGTAGACACTTAGATTCTTGAAAAGGCTATTATTCTTGCTTGGACAACGGTGTTACCCTGTGATGCCAAAATACGAAGACTGGTTCAAAATTTTAATTAGGCAGAAGATGCAAAAGTCGGACCCTGTATAAAATTATTTGGCTCTTTTATCATCACCTTACTAGAACCCTTTTCATTATCCTATCTCCAATGTTTCACCACACCAGTATATTTGTATGCAAATTGGTTTATATATATAGGTCTCTTTCAGTGGCGGCTTGTTGTCTAAATAGCAAGTGACGTACTACAAATTTACACGTAAACACACCCGGTCAGTCTTCGTTAAACAATTTCCTGGATTTTTGTGCTTCACTAAATTACCCATAATGCCACTTTTCTATCTAACTAAGAGCTGGTATCTCGATGGATAAGCATAAACTATTTCATATCTTGATTAAGTCTTCTAAACAGTTTCATATAATACATAAAAAAGTATTATGTGAAGTGACACTTCACCAACTTCACCTGAAAAGCCGCCACTGGTCTCTTTTGATTATTTGAATCTGGCATTGTTCATTTATCTCACGGTTCAAAGAAACAACATGCTAAATTTGTATTGATTCTCTGTTGTAATTTCCCAAGTTTGTTTGCTTGTCCTATTTAATATTCTAAGTTTGAATACCTAAACAATATTGTTTGGTTTACTTCGTTGTTTCAAGTTAGCTGTAATATAAACAAGACAGCAGAAAATTGTGATTACAAAGCTACTGTAAAATATTCCGAATACTTTGCATTGTTTTTGTTTTTTATCAATCGCAAACTTTTTTATCTTCTCAGATGTGTGGATTTCTTATTTAACATTTGAAAAACATGTGGATTTTTCTAATACAGCAACTTTCTGTCAGAGATTCTTTAATTCCAATACAATTTTAACTTACATTTAGTAGCCAATATTTGTATACACCAAATTAACCAATCTTTATGTTTCAGTGATGAAATTAAAGGGGACGATCTCTGTTCTTAATTTTCGTGTGTTAGAAAACATGAGTTCACAGTTTAGACAACAGATTGCCCAAAGTTAGTCCATATCGAAGAAGGGTACCGATACGCCACTGTTTAGAAACCTCCTATCTTCTGGCAACAATATGGAGGCTATATACCTTTATTTTTCTTTAATGGATTCTGAACTACAATTAACATCATTATAAAGTATATAAAAAACTGTAGAAGAGATAAAATACGAGTATTTAACTTGATATGACACTTAACAAAAACATGACATTAAAAATAATATTTTAGTGTCCAAAGTTATTCAAATTGACGGTGTGTAATCGTAATTAGAATATTTTAACAAGAAAGCTAAAGAGTTATGCAAAAAATCAAAGATATCTCAAGGGTTAATTGATGGATTTCATATGGATCGAGCTGACGTAACATTTGAAATCAGCTTTCCTTTTTCTTGAAAAACATTCCAGTTGTAGATAACACCATAAAGTAAATTATTTCACTTCGAACTCATAGATTAAAACTTTGCCAATCCCTCTTTTGTTTTTAATACAAGGTGACGTTGAGCCGACTAAGATTCGAATTGATTCAGCCGCTGGTGACGTAGAACGCAGTTGTTCGTGCTCCGATGGAAATAGCAGATAATTGCATTTTAACTGATTGATTTGCGACGGATCATTGGATACTGTCGTATTATATCAGTGCACAGTTTATTTTTACTACGAAACAAAATCTGTAATTGAAGTGCATGTTTAAATAGTGGAGCTTGCAGGTACCTATACAATTCGTGAAGTTCTCATTTTCATGCCCAACATAACATTCTTCGAATTGCCGAAAATCATATTTACCGTGCAGAAAAAATATGTCTAAGTTGACACTCAACTTCAGTTACAATTTTTATTCGTAGCGAGCGAAAACGAAATTTACTGGTGCCATGCAACACTGTCTAAAAATCTATGTCTTTTTTGCATTGCAGATCCAAAGACGCCATCAAGAACCGAACCAATTCGAATTTAAAACACGTGAGTCGAACTCAGCGTCTGCCAGTGTAATGGATACGATATTGCAATTATTGGGTTAATATACTTACCGGTTTACACAATGGCGTATTCCAAGGATTATCACAGGTGGTCCAAGGTAACATTGTACTAAAAGAAGCGAAGAAGAAGCGCAGGGCCCATGCTATGATGACGTTGTAATAGAAATCCACATAGAAAGCGATAAGTGTCACGGCATATCCTATACCTAAGGAGAAACAAAGGAAAAAAATAATTTGTATGAAACAGAAATAAAATGTCCAATGTTCGTATATGGGTTGTGCCTAATTTCGTCCCCCCTCTTGTTTCTAATTCCGTCTACTGGATGAAAGCGATTGGATTTCGTTTCCAGGTAAAGGGACAATTAACGCAAGAAGTGTCAAAATTTTGGAGTTCTTGCGTCATTTCACGTGGTGCCTAAGGGACGAAATTTGGCCCCCTATATTATCAAATTCCAAAATTTACACCCTTGATTACGAGGCAGCGAGTGTTACCTCTCGCTCATCAGAAGTATCCTAAACTGTATACACTGTAAACGAAAAGTGCACTTTGATCACATTTTAGAATCTTCTTTTTCATAACCCTTAATTCTTTGTTATTTTCAATTACCATTCGTGCAGTTATCACATATAGTAAAACAAAATGGAAAATTTTGGCTCGAGTGGGTATGGAACCCGGGTCGTTAAACAAAAGCGTATTCCTTTAACTAAGTGAGGGACGAGAAACAGTAAATTTGTCTTCGTTTCTTACTACATAGGTTGGCTTCAAATTATTTCGGGAAGTGGTTACCCACAGCGAAACAAGGAATTAAAAAGAAACATTATTCTCCACATGAGTCTAAATCCGCACTGTTTACGATGTTCAGGGTATCCAACTTAGAGTCGAAAAGCGACGTGTTACAAATTGATAAATAAAATTTAATGTCAGGATACACAAATTATAGGTAAAAGATGGGTTTCAAGGGAGCTTATTTATATCAGTAGGATACATATTAGAAGCTGAAATGTGATTTAATCGTGTTTATAGAGTGTTGCCAATCTCGTTAAAAATATTTTTCAAATCGCACTACGCTTATATATTAGATATTAGCTTAAGGATGATAAAATATGTTGAAGCATGGAATACAGTGTGGCAGTTTTTATAATAATATTCGAGGTTGAACGTTGAAATTGTTTATTTTGAATATTTCACCTTGTATATAGTTTCACAGCTTGCAACGCTGCACTCTGTGCATTACCAATGAAGTTTATAATCTCTAGCGAATACCAGATAACCAATAAACCGTCATACTGTCATTTGAAACATAAAAGTTTATTATTATTGTGAACTGACTACACGGATAACGCAATTAAATCATATTTGAGCTTCTAATATATATCCTACTAATACAAATTAACTCATGAAAACGTAAATATACTTTTAAGTGGGGTTTCTCATTTATCGTAAAATATCCATTTGAAAAAGAGTGATTTTGGTCTCAAAGTTTCTTCTGGTATTGTGTTTTGTTTTCTATTTAGGTTTATCATTACTAAAATTTGGAGGCTTTAGCTATATCACTGCTATCTTCAACTGTCCGTCCTCAACTTTCAATTCAGGAACTATTAAGGTTATATAGGTTGTTGTAATGCCGTTGAAATGGTCTCGCCGAGACGAGTGAATTTTGGTAGTCGATTTTGACACGCCCTGTGTGTATCTTCTGTTCATTTTGGAAATTGTTTAATGAATTTCTATTTATGAGGAATATATATGATTGATTGTGAAGAATGAAATAGAACATTAAAATAATAAATATCCCTCAAGAAAAAAGCAAACTTAATTAAATAGATATATTAACTGTTTTGAATAATCATTTAAAATAAATATACTAGATGGCTCTCCTCATCTCATGTAGAAATATACTTGATTAGAAAACAGTGTGATGGCTATTTTTACGAACCAGTCCATGTCTTTTAGCTACTGGAAAGTAGATATGCTGCTTGGCATTTTTGGTTTCTTTAATTTAACAAATGGCTGTTTGTTGATTCCTAGAGATAAATTCTTACTACTGATTAGAAAGTAAATTCTTATGAATATTCTAGATCAACTTTATAGTACTGTAAAGTTTGTATCTGTAACTTGACATTTACCTTTTCATAATACATATAATTCTTTATTTGCTGAAGTTCATTACCAAATTTTATGTACTACTACTAAAATGTTAGGAAAATTAAAAAAGACCACCAGTCCAGCGGAAGGATTCAGTGCTACAGTTGTGATATTTAGCTCGAGACTTGGGAGGTGGCGGGTTCCAATCCTGCTGCGGACAATTGACTGAGGATATCCAGGGTTTCCCTCAGTCCCAGTGGACTAGTGCCGAAGAGCTTCCTTCAAACTCTTCCTGGAATCTTTCCCAGTCCTATCTTTGGAATAGTGTTCGTCGTTGGATGTGATCTCTTCGGCTTGTGACGTGTTTAGGCCCATAATTGTAAATTCAATTGAATAAACGGAGATATTAAAATTTGATGTTTTGGAACTAGGCGCGTAAGAAGATTGCTACTTTCAGTTTTTTACAAAATTGATAATGAGTTCCAGCATTGTTCGAAAATTTCAACCTCTCCCCCACCCCTAACAAAAGTCACGGATATCAGGCAACTACCTACATGTCATTCTAAACATAGCGTGCAATAAACAGTGAGAACACTAGCTCGTATTGCATAGGTGAGCCAAACTGTCATCAACAGTCCAGGAACAAATGAAGCGTATGCGCGAACAAACGTCTATGTTACATTTTGCGTGTATTAAGAAAAACGGCAAGGGAGTTGAAACTTGTCCGCAGAGTTGCGTGGCGCTGGATCATGTAACATAGACTTTGTTCCATAAATTCGCTTGCTCATGGGAAGAGCATGTAACATAGACTTTTGATTCACGATTTTTGTAGTGCATTTCCCTCCAGAAATTTCTGATTACCGAGGCTATTTGTTGCAACTTCAAATACATATCAAGGAGAAATCACAGATATTTGTTTCGTAAATAACTCCACTTACATCAAAATGTCACATAGACGTTGTTCGCGCATATGCCTAAGATATTGATCGTGATTAGCTGTTGAAACTGGCATATTGGTGACAACAATCTAGCGTATTTTCAGAAAAAAATTACACAGTTTCAGTGTAAAGTCCAACCTCTTCAGATACTGAAAAAGTTTGTAAAGATTTTTTTTAACTTGATCGAATAGCCACCTGATGTTCTGGACAATATTTCATGCAAGGACGAAGCTTATTTTCAGTTAACAAGAGAAAATTAACAAACAAAACGTTCCTTTCTGGACTTTGGAAAATATCGAGTCCCCCTTACACTCTCAAAAACTGTTGGTTTGATGTACCGTATCCAAGAAAGAAAGGGCCTATACTTTTTTGATTATTACGTTACTTCCGAAAATTACCTGGATATGTTGAACTTTTTCTACCAAATTACGACGCAAGAGTATTCTTATTTGTGTTCAATGGTTTCAACAGGACGGGACTAGGCAACACATCGCAGAAGAGGTTATCAGATTTCTGCACCATAGTTTCAATGGGCGCATGATATCTAATAGCTTTTCCGATTTTTTCGATGCTGGCTTAAAGTGGCCGCCTTCAAGTCCTGACTTAAACCCATGCGACTACTTCCTTAGGTGTGTTTAAACCAAGAAGTCTTTATTTAAATAAGCACCGAGGACACTAGGCAAACTGAGAACAATATGCTAAAACCATCATCCGTGAAACGTTGAATTGGCATGTGCATTAGAATACCGGAAGTGTTAGACAGACATGGTGGACACTTTGAACATGTGTAAAAAAAAGTATATTGTTCCGAAAATAGTATTTGTCCGCCTGTGGGAAATTAGTTACGAACTGCGTTTCATTAGAAAGACCCTGCACATTTATGTGACCTTGATATTTTTAATTTCTCACCAGGAGGATTTGAATCGTTGACGTCTTTTATTCTAAACATGTTAATGAAAACCCAGTCAGGCAGCAAGGTTTTCTTCAGTAAAAATAATCTGCATAGTAATATGTTTTCATGTGCTAATTCATGTTACATTTCTTTGGGAAACAAACAAGCTACAACACTCAAGCTATTTTAGATATTTTTTTTTTTAATTTTCAAAAACATGATTAAATTCACCATCAGATACGGGGAGTGGGGAAGATAAAAAACGAAGACAAAAGATCCTAATAGAAGAGGATATAGAACCCACGCAACCAGTAGACGTGATGTGTTAATTTGACAAAACAAATCACATTCAACACCGTCCAAAACATATTCATTTGGTTTGATGGAAAGTAAGAGCCATTGGACGCTAGCTTCATCTATAGCCTCGTGACGTCGCGCTGTCACCCACAGCCAACACTTCATGGACTCTTGAGTTGTTAGTATATTATGCCAACCCTGTCGCTCTTCTAAAATCGACGATAACACACTTGAAACTGCATATCTCCCTCTACTAAGTTCCTGCTTTGTTTAAATTTTAAAAAACATAACCAGCAGACAGACTGTCACTTGTTTTGCGATGAACTGGAAACATCGAACTTGAAAAAAGCTATATTTTTTTACAGGAGAACACTGTTAAACTTCAGAAACAAATTACTTAATTTTGTAATTTTCAGACAAAACCTGTTTCTTCATAATAAAATAAACGTAATCGCTCTACAACATACAATACCCTTCCGGTATATATACCGAGTAGGTCAGTTGCAGTTAAGAATGAGACCGGGTTTCTTAATTCATAGAAAAGAAAACAATGTATTTTTTTCAAACGCCATAAAGTTACTAAATCTGGCAACATTGTCTAGTATACATGTCAAGTACAGCATACGAAACGTTAAATTATTTGAACCTGTATCGAATACTGGAACAATGTTGGCATATTTTTTTAAGTTTGTCGGAGTTACAAAGTGTGCTCCTGGGCTGCTTTTATGAATCGTAGTGTACAATTGAATGAGACTGAAATAGATACACATTCCACACTTTAGAAAAGTATTCCAGTAGTTCATACGATTTCGTTTGTTGTCAGAGTCGACTTACAGCAATAAGCTTCATTTACAAGTGACGTCATAACATGAACAATGCGAAAACAAAATCTACAACGGAACAACAACAGGAATAAATATATTATTATTATTATTATTATTATTATTATAAAGTAGTAGTAGTAGTGTAGCTGGTAATCCCAGCAAGCCAAATGCCAACTCCGACGGTGGTCCGACCAACTACACTGTAAAAAATAGCTGTGTTAATTCAACACAATGCGGTGTCCCAGCGTGACTACCACTTTTTGTGTGTTAAATCAACACAACACATGGTGTTGATTTCAGTACTGTGAGAAAAAAATACAGCTGCAGCGAGATTTGAACATGGGTTACTCAGTTAGAAGTCAATCGTTTTACCGAATTTCTTTTTATTATTATTATTATTAAAACAGAAAAATACATATAACAATTTCGTAAACCAAACAATAGTGATGATAATTGTCAAATTGAAAACAAAATTTGAAATATATGTTAATAACTCGCCTGTGTGTCCTATATATTAGATCATACAATTAAACATAAATATATTCAAAACATTCTTTTCTCCTGTTTGATTATTCCATATAAATCCTTTTTTTTTTTTACGTAAAATGTGTAGTTTCCATGATATAATTGTTTTTCTTAGACATGTTATGATATTGATATTGCAAATATTCAACATAATATTCAATACTATTCGTGAAAGGAGAATTTAATATTAATTCAATTGTGGTTTCAATGATCCAGATTAAAATTCTCTTTTTTGCTTTTGGAAAAACTCGAAAAGAATGGAAATACACTATTCCGAGTCAGTATAATTTGTAGAAGTTCCTCTTGTAATTCTCCGTATAATTTTCTTGCATTGAATCCATATTGGATTTTCTTGACCACAATTACAGATTCTAAGTACTATTGTGTCAATCTTATTACATTGTTTACAGATTGGTGAATCTACGATTCCTAATTGATATAATCTATTTTTAACTGGATATATTTGATGAATTACCTGATATATGTAATCAAATATTCTATACTCATTTTTTATATCATATAAATATGGCCAAATTTCATTCCAGCAAATATTTATAAAATGTCGTTGGATTGCGCTTTCATAGACATCACAATTATTTTGTAAATAAACGTATAACTGTTTCACAGTCCACCTTTCTATAGGCAATTGTGCTCTAAATATATATATTATGGATATAAAAGTTTCATTTAGATATGGTAATATACTTTTCCAGCTTTCAATATACAGGGGTAATTGTTCATCTATTCTTCTAAAGACCTCCTCCATTATATTCAGAATAGGTATTATAATCTTTTAAGACCAAATCTCCCTTTTACTATTGGTAAATAACACGTATTTCTATGAACTCTTAACGCTTTTAGATTGCCAAATAAAACGCCCTATCTGGATTGATATCGCAGAGTGAATATTCTTTGGTAGTGGAAATAATTGCAGAAAATGTGTTGCCTTATTTAACACATAAATGTTTATAAATTGCACTCTTGCCAAAATAGTTTGAAAACATTGTTTCTATATTTGTAAACTCGCAGTAATTTGCCGAAGTAATTGATCTGAATTTATTTTAATTGTTTGTTGAAGCCTATTCGTCCACAGTATACCTAAAAACTTCAATTGCTAAACTATTTCTTCTTGCTGATTCCAACACTCATTGCTATTGTTAGATAAGGGGGCAATATTTTAGTTTTCTTTTCATTTAATTGAATGTTCGAAATAAAACTAAATTGTTGACTTGGATAAATCGTCAGGCACAAAAGGCGCTAGATGCAAACGATATTTATTGAACAACATTTGAATTAAACGACTACACTGTAGATTTAAACAGTGTAGGGGATCAAATATATGTTGCTGAACTCTCAAAACAAACTACGTTATTTCTACGACTTATCCATGGTACAATCACTTCCTATTTGTCAATTGGGAACCAGAATTCCCATTCATTGAGAATATTTCATTTCTATGAAAACAAGCAAGATGGCGACAGCCAAACACTTGAGCAGCATTACTGCTTTCTGATTGTAACAACATGTAAAATGTTGCGCTTGCTTTCATAGAAATGCAACATATTCTCAATGAATGGGATTTCTGCTCCCTAATTGACCAATGGAAAACTGATTAAATCATGGTAACATCATGGTAATCATGGTAAATCATAAGTCGTGACAGTAACTTTGTTTGTATTTGGGTTTCAGCAACACTTTTTTTTATCTTCTAAATTGTTTGAATCTAGTGCTTTTCTGTCTGACGATTTAGCCAAGTACGCTCGAATTCTAACTGAGCAACCCATGTTCAAATCTTGCTGCAGCCGTAACTTTTTTCTCCCATTACCGAAATCGACACCGTGTGTTGTGTTGATTTAACACAAAAAGTGGTAGTCACGCTGGGACACCGCATTGTGTTGAATTAACACAGCTATCTTTTTTACTGTGTAGTAGTCGGGGGATAGTCGGCGCGTCCCATAAGTGGCGTTTGGTCGTCGAGCCATTTTCCGGGCAACCGTCAGGATCGGCATAGAGGTTTAATCCCGCCCAGTACACGCCAGCTGACGTCGGCTTCTTGCCGAGTTTTCTTAAATTAACATCAAAAAGTCTTTTTTTTTTATTTGAAAGATATACATTTGTGTGTAGTCGTAGATTTAATATATTACCACGTGTAGTTTGTGATGTCTAAAGATTACTTCCATGTTGTTTGTATATGGTGTACAAAACTTCTAACAACTTTGAAGAAAATGTCGTAAATTCCGATATTTCGGAATTGTTTTACTTTCTTTCGTAACGAAGTACATACTTTGTTTACATCTTCGAGTAACCTCTTCTAGGTATTTTATCGCAAGAATATCTTAAAGCTATTGGGACTGTTGCTTTCACTGTAGCAACAACGGTAAGATTTTTTTTAACATTTGCCATATTTGAACCCCATTTTCTGAAAAAATAATTTTTAATTGATTTTCCAATACAGTTGAGACAATTATGTGTTGGCAAAGTTGAAAAGTTGAGAATGTCTTATTATCGACCAGTTATTGGCTTAGATGTTAGCTAAATATTTACTGTTAACTTAGGGTATTTTGAAAATTCGGTCATTTTTAGATGCCATTCTCTGAGAAAATGTAATCTAAAAAATAATCAGAGGACACCCTAAAAACTGCACCTTTTTTTTTACGGGCACAGGCATTTTACCATCGTTTCTGTCTCTATTAATCTGTTCCCTCCGAAGAACTGGCGGGGCAAAGAACCCCGCACCTCTAAATCCAACCCCGGGTTCGCCACTGCCTCTAAAAAATTGTGGGTACAAAATTGGATCGTGGAACTGGCTAAATTTTATAATCTACGAGGCATTCGCTTAGCTTTTTCGGTCAAATTTTAATGTTTCCTGCAAAAAATGCGTTCGCGAGGTACTTCCGGAGCTACTGAACTTAGCAGGAGAAGGGGCTGGGGAATTACCGGTGATTGAGGAACATAGGAACTCAAATTATACAGTACTTCAGAGAATAACTTTCTTTTAAGCAGACACTGTCATACACCAGTACTATATCAATATCGCTTCGTGGACAATATTTGTTAAAACTCTCTACTAAACTTGTCCTACTTTTTTTTTTTTTTTAATATTTGTAAGACCAAGGACACTATTGCAACTTTGGAAAGTGGACAGCATAGTTATTATACAACTCTATGCTATGAAGTAATAAAATACCTGTACTTGTCTTATTTTAGTCAAAATATTCGAATTCTCGGAAACTGTGACGTTAGAGGCTGGGCAATCAAATAGTTCAGCTAACACTGAATTCCGTAACAGTGTAGATCACCCCCGCCATCTTGGTATGACCTTTCCATTGATTTACATGGGAATTGTTTTACTAGTCTTGTGTGTCTCGGGAGCGTAACTTTTAAGTTCTATTTTCGACTAGTGTTTCGTCATGTTTTCTTTGACTCATGCTGTTCTATAGAAATGCAATATTTCACACACTAACACTATAATTGCCCGTTGACTAGGGCTAGAAAAGTGATTGAGGTGTCGTTGGAAAGTTCTCGGCAAGACGAGTTAAAGCCTAATCATTAATTCACATAAGGGCGGTTCCAGCGTTTCGGGGAGGGATATCAACTTTGGAATTACTGGGGTTAGGAAGGCGGTAGATGTGTCATTGAAAAGACCTGGTCGAACTTTTTCGAACGCAACATTCATCATATAAATAGGATTCTCCTGCTAAAGCCTGGTGATAGCTTATGTGCTCACTTCTCCGATAGCGCTCAGCCTCACTTGTTTATATATTTTCTGAACTATGCAAGCTGCACTTGAATCGGCAGAAAGATTAATCAATTATTTCAAACAAGAAGATTATTACTATTTTATTGCCAGATATTCTTATCGTTAGAAGAATTTGGATGGACACGTCCATTGCCGATACAGTGATAGCCCAAGGCAACCAAACTGTCACTGTTCCAGTACTTGCTGTTAAAAGAACCTAACGTATATGTTTTAGGATTGTATAACGTGTGAAGGCTTAAAATGTTGTGCGAATTACCCGTAATTTTTGATCAACCGGTCTTCCTTTCGGTTAATCGGGATTCCTCTGTAACTTCAAAAAACTGTGTTTGAAGTAAAATTAAAATAACAAGCACAAATAATTTAATAGTCAATACTTAGAGTGATTCCGAGATCAACGTACTAAAGTTAGTACAGTAAACCTTACGTGTATTTGTAAAATGGAGAAAGCTAAGCAAAGGAAAAGGACCTGCCAATGTTTAGACTCACTAAATTTAACAACAGCCGGATAAATCGAGACAACGAAACTCAAATGAGAAATCTGTTTTTGTGTATCTGCTTTTATTGAAGCAGTACAGAAAGGAGAAAACTAAGCAAATTAAAAGAACCTGCCAGCTTTTGTGTCAGCAGATTTAAAACTATTGCATAATTCGATATTTCTGAAGACAAATCTGAAGTCAGTTTCTGTCTACCTCCCTCGATAGAAGGTATAGTCTGTGTTACATCTTGTAACTTAGTTGTTACATCTTCTTGTTTTCTTAAAATACATCACAAATTTCTGTAATTTTTCTCTACAGGACGAAACTTGTGATTTTCTGTATAACAATGAAAGGAGCTGTACTCTAATATTGGGATTCTCCTTCCAACAGTTACCACTGCTTTTATATTTAAAATACTTATAATAATTATTGATATCACTGTTCCTTACTCTCTCTATCGTTTTCTTTCGTCAATACACACTTTACGCACACACAGACTCTCCCATCTTTCATTCGTTCCTCTTCACTTTCTTCATCACTGCAGTTCCCAAGTCCCAAGTTCAAACGGAAAAGGAATGAGTGAAAATTCGCGCAGAAAATGGCGTTCGGTCTTTCTCTGAACGCCCATTTCCGGTTCGCAAAGAAAGCCTGTCTTTTCCAGAGTTCTACGATTCCCTTTTCTTTCTCCCTTTTGCACAGAAAGGGAAATTTCCAGAAGGGATTTTCACTTAAAGAGAAAGGGTTAGACGGGTTTTTGGAGTGATAGAGTTGTAGAAGACGTCTCATGTCCTTGGAAAATAGACACATGCAGGTTTTAAAGGTTTACGAAAAAGAAAACTCCAGCTCCTTTCGTACAGTGGTTACGATCACTGGCTTGAGATA
>JAGDQP010042091.1:873-16662 GCA_022664845.1 Lepisma saccharinum | reverse complement strand
AGATAATGGTTCTAAATGAAAGACAAGTTATCAGTTGAGTTCCAGTAGAAAGAAAAATATAAAAAACATTAATATCTTTCACAGAAAGACCGGCTAAAAACACGGTTCAGTTTCTTGTATACAAATAAGAGAAATTTCGAGCGCGCGTATTTATATATAATAAATTATATTAAATAATCGGCAATGTTCCAGGTATTGTAAAATATTGCTGATAGTAGTATAATATTCAAGGAAAAGTATGCTCTACTTTCATGTTCATTCTATGCTCCATAATGCATAACTACAGGAAGGTAATTTGCATGATTAATTGATAATTAACTTAAAATTAATCGGTGTTTATTTTACAAAAACATTGACAATCAAACAAACATTGTCTCTTTTGATATTTGAAACAAAATCCAGTAACATTTGTACGAAATTAGCAGAAAATAAAAACACTCAAATGCCCCCTTAATGAGAAAAAGTTAACAACAACGTGGGAACATACTAGACCTAGGGAGAAGTCGTAGGGTGGGGGTAGGCTAAGTTTTTTTAAAAATAAGAATTGGGTAATGTGATAAATGATTTTGGACTAGAATTTAATCAGAAAAACAATGGTGACGATAGTTTTAAGATACGCGCAGGTGGTAAAATGTCACAGGGATATTAATTATTTATGTTTCCGTTGTGCACAAGTCCCTTACAATACAACGCCTTCTAAACTGTGTGTTAATGATAATAAGTCAATAACAACATGGTGGATATATATGAAGTCGAGAGGAAAGTCCATGATAAGGGGGAACGTGACGGCGGCCATCTTAAAATTCGCCATCTTGAATCAGACAAATTTTGTAACTAGAAAGCATAGCGTGCGACACCTCATTTTAATAGCAAATGTTCTCACCAATCCAATGGTATGCCTATTTTTGCTCTGTCGTTAACCAGTACGAAGACCTGTTTTTAATGTGCATTAAACAAAAGAGAAAAGAAACCAACGATAACGAACACTTCAAGGAATTCACTATGTTCTCCATTCCTGTTTATTGTTAGCAATTTTGCGTTCCAAGTCACGTCCAACCTTCAGCAAAGTGCTAACTGGAATGTTAACACATGCGGTGTTAATTAATATGTTACCCATTTACAAGAGCGACGTATTGATGTTTGGTACACAATCACAACAGCCCTAACTTCGTACTGGTTAACGATAAAGCAAAAATAGGCATACCATTGGATTGGTGAGAACATTTGCTATTAAAATGAGGTGGCGCACGCTATGCTTTCTAGTTGCAAAATTTGTGTCTGATTCAAGATGGCCGCCGTCACGTTCCCCCTTATCATGGACTTTCCTCTCGACTTCAAATATATCCACCATGTTGTTATTGACTTATTATCATTAACACGCAGTTTAGAAGGCGTTGTATTGTAAGGGAATGGTGCACAACGGAAACATAAACAATTAATATGCCTGTAACATATTACCACCTGCGCGTATCTTAAAACTAACGTCACCATTGCTTTTCTGATTAAATTCTAGTCCAAAATCATGCATCACATTACCCTATTCCTATTTAAAAAACGACCTGAATTCAAGATGGCCGCCGTCAAGGTCCACCCTACCATACGACTTCCCCCTAGGTCTAGTATGTTCCCATGTTATTAACTTTTTCTCATTAACACGTAGTTTACAAGGGGTGGTAATGCACTTATTGTGCACTTGCCGACAGTGGTGAGCGGCATTTCAACATGCCATTTCGGGTATTTCAAGTTCAAAAGAACAGCTGATTTTTTGTGTATGGTCTTTCTGTGGGACTTCCTTCCTCTGCGTGAAATTTTACGGTAGGTTTCGATATGAGCTCATTGTTACTTCCCTTGTTAGTTAACCTCAAAATATTGATAACATGACCAATGTTTATAGAATGTACTATTATATACGTATTTCAGTATACCTATGAGTAATACAAGCGTTGAGACTTGTTCTTCCGGGGATGCGGTTGAAACCCCCCACCCCCCGAAAGCATGCGTGAAAGAAACAGAGTGGATATGGATTTTAACAGCTAAAGGCGAATCGTGACGGACCGGAGTCCACAGTTACTAGGCGCCCATATAAAATTCAAGTTTACTAACTTGCGCAATTCTTTTGCATTTTGGACGTCTTTTGTTTGGATGATGCTGCTGATTTAAACTGCCCTCTAGTGACAGTGTTAGAAACCAATGTGATGTCTCGAGAATTCAGATCGTCTGCTAGTGTACTGAGAACCTTTTGTTGTATGTTCTAATCGACCGTTAGAAACGTGTTATAGTAATTTACATGAACTTGCTTGTTCTCTAATTTGTTTCATTAGTGATGCTTTACGAAAGCTATTCTTTCACGAGTGAAATTTATGAAGTGGGATATTTTGAGTAGTGTATCAGATTAAGACTTTACATGCAAATGAGGTAGGCAATGTGTCGTCTTGCTAATTAGTTCGATGGTTAGAATGATTGTAGTTATCGTTGTTTACTTTTGTTTGCCTTATTGATGCAATGTGAAGAAAGATGTTGACATTGTTTCAGTCTCATTTATCACGATTAATTTGCTTTAATTTATCTGCGAAGTGTAATTGAAAGTTGATTGACATTGTCGGCAATGTACTTGTAAATATGCAGATTAATTTTATATAAAAAAATATTTATGAATTATGGCGGTGGTCATCATCATGATCATTAACTTCGAAAGATACTTTAAGTTAGATCGTTTTTCCGCAGTCCAGGTGCAAATTGTGCCCCCTTTACGTAATATTGATACGTATCGTTTGGAAATAACTAATGCTAAATTTACTTTACATAAGTTGCTAAGAGAAGATATGTAAACAAAATAATTGCATAGCCCGTAGCAGTTCCCTTTGAGGTCTGTGGGATAAGATATGTCCTTGAAAATCTCTAGTGCAAGGTCAGCAACCCTAATGTTGCTAGCGATGCCGAAGGAAGTAAACGGAAACTTCTTGAATGTGTTAAATTACTTTTCTGAACTTTAGTATAGCTTGCCCCTGACAGTTCAATTTGAGCTTCCTTCACGTAAACAATAAGTTTACTATTTCTAACGTAAACGAACCTAATTTTACCTATCCTGAAATTCAGTAATATAAACAAAAAACCGATTCTGAATCACTCCAAACCAACTTTGTCAACTTGAAACGACCGAGCCGCCGTAGCTCAGTGGTAGGACGTTGGCGTAGCATTCGGGAGTTCGTGGTTTCGTTCCCAGCGGTCGACCATCCTGACTGAAGTTTTTTCTCAGCCACACCAGGCAAATGCCGGGATGGCACCTTCAACATAGATCGTGGCCACCACTTTCCCGAATTCTTTCCCCTCCCTTATCCCGGCCTGAGCCTTTCACAATAAATAAAATTCAGTTCAGTTTGAAACTTTCACATCACTGCCAGGGTCAAGCTGTACTTACTCTATCCCTTTAATGGGCTACTCTAAGTACTTCTACCACCCCCAGTATTTCAAAATAGGGATTGTCTATGGCTTTCGTAACGCATCTTTCTTGGAACTTAAATTGAAGCACTACTTACTCAGCGTACCATTCACCCGAGTTCAGAATATTATTCTAGCTCAAGTTAGACTAGTAACCTTTATCATCATCATATTCAGCCGTTTTCTATCCACTGCTGGATGAAGGCCTCCCCCTTTTCTTTCCACATATCTCGGTCTCCTGCTATCCTTATCCATATAGCTCCTGAAAAACGCTTGATTCCATTTACCCACCTTACATTTGGTCGTCGTCTCGATCGTTTCTTTTCTCTAGGAATCCACTGTAGTACCCTTGTCCACCTGTCGTCTAGCTATGTGACAGGCCCATATTCACTTCATCATCATTGCAGTTTTGATTATATCTTATAACTTTGTGCGCGAATCCATTCATTTATCTTCCTGTCCCTCCTAGTGGTTCCTAGCATGCATCTGTATTGCTCTCTGTGTGTATCTTTGAGCCGTTTGCGTATGCAATGACCAAGTTTCACAGCCGTACATCATTACAGGTATGACATATTGATTGAAAACTTCGCGCTTGAGACACATTGGTGGTTTCCTTTTGAAAATATAGTATAGTCTACCAAACGAACTCTATGCTATTTTACATCTTCTGTTTATTTCGTCAGTCAATTTGGCATTCATGCCTATTGTCTTCCCGTGAATCTTTATTTCCTTCTTTTCAGCATGTTGATTGTACATTACATTTGTTTTAGTAAATTCATTTTAAGTCCTATTTTCGAACTCTCATTATTCAGTTCTTCGATTCTGGTTTGTCATTCTTCTTCACTTGAAGAAGACAGGATTATGTCATCAGAGAACCGTAGGCAATTAAGGTAATCGCCATTCATTTTTATTTCAACTTCAACCCAGTTTAAATTTGGAACACACCCCACCCCAAGTTTTAGAATCGACCGCTAAGCGTACGCAAAATGGGACTTGGCCTCAACTTAGTGGTGGCTAGAAGCTTAGCGGTCGATTGTAAAACGGGGGGTCAGTATGCTTTATATAACTCTTTTTTCAATAGTATTATACTAGAACCTCTGAATAAGGACGTAAGTCGAAATCCTAGATTGTGTTAGACAAGGTTGTAGAACACTGGCCTCCCTCCACTTACAAGAGTCCAAGTGAAGAAAGTGCTCTTTTCAAAATTATTTGCCACGGAGAATAATGTATTGCAGCTATAACACTTCAGTTAAGTTAAATTGTAGCCGATTAGTGCAGAGAACTTAAATCTTACGCAGCTTAATTCAAGTCGCAATATTATAGGTGCAATAAATGACACATCTGTGACAAATCTTTAAAGAGAGCACTTTCTTAACAAGAATTCTCGGGAAAATGCAACGAAAACACACCGAAAACAGCAATTTCGCACTTTAGGATGGTTTACGGTTAATGTGAAATGTCGGTGATGTTCAGTGGCATTTAAACTTATATGCCTATCAACATTTATAAGATAATAAACGTCTATTAGAAGTGGAATTCATAAATAATCAAGCTTATTTGGCATTACTTCCACACATGGCCGCCAGCAATAATTCTATAAAATGCAATATTACCTATAAAAAAAACAACTAAAATTGAGTGACATTTACTACCTCTGCTAAACAAGTTACCATACCTATTTATAACCATCTTTCCTTGCGATAATCAATTGAAACCGTTACCAGAAAGAAGGTCGTATTTTCCGACAGCAATTGACCTTTGTACTTTCAGACGAGCAGTAAACGTTTCACGCGTTACTCATTTCATTTGTTCTCAACTGTTATACCATTGCCCTTTTGTACAACAAGTTAAGGTACATTGTGATAGGTAATATCACGTCATTTCCATTAACAAACTACGTTCGCGCTCTTTAGAGTTTTCTCGCAAATTAAGGCACATCTATCTCCAAGTTGCGATTCTGGTGTGTTCAAGTACAGGGGTGCAGAATATGTCCGATCCGGCGAGCCAGGCTCGGGGGAAATTTGAGCCAACAAACATAAAATATTTAAGGTATCAATTAATTTCCCGGAAGCTAAAAAATCTTAAATAACACAACAATGGCAATGCATAAGCGATTTACAGAATAGACTACAGCGTATATCAAGTGTTACAATGACAGCTAATAGCACAGCGCAGGCCAGGATACGATACATCACAGATGGCTGTACGATCAACTGCGTATATATAAAAATTATCGAACCTGACTTTTCTAACCTAACCCGCTGAAGATTAACTTATAAACAGTAAAAGAATGGAAAAGCTAAAAAAATGCCAGATCAGTGTGACGCCATTAGTATTCCTCCGCGTGGCACTATATCCGTCTCCGAATCAACTGGAGTGCCTATTTTATGAATTAATTATTGTCGTGTGGTTGTACATTTTTTTTGTGTGTATTATACCGTGATTTAAGGTTGTGAGCATGGAGGTGTCAGTGATAGTTTTTGAAAACTTGTGGTGTAGAGCGTGTAATATTGATCGTAGGGTGGTGGACCTTTGGAGTAGATAAAGTAAACCTTAACCCTAATTCCCGCTCTAAATTACCTTCTGCCACTGCAGAAGTTTCCTCTCACTGCGGTGCGCCTTTTCTGCTTTATTGTACATCAATAGGAGACGGCACAACTTGCATCTTTACAATATTCACGAACTCTATATCCTTTTAACCGCATCATTTCTTCTGTAAATTTTCTTTTAGTTCGCCCCTCTTCAGAATTTAAGCCGTGTTCGATTTGCCTAGGGGAGTGCAGGGGATTTTATCTGGTGCGTGAGGATTACATTCCCCGTTGTTGATTCCGAATATTACCCCAACCAGGGATAAAATCTTTGTATTTCTACCCAAAAAGGTGGTATGTTTAAACTTACCAGCAGCCACTAGTTTTAGGTAGATTATTCGATAGTGTGTTTGGCTTGTAATTAGGAGGTCCCGGGATCAAGCGCTGGTGCCACCTGTTTTGATCTCAGTGACAAGTAATATTCTGTATCTATGACAAACGTTAGGGCTCCTTTCCATGGAAGCTTGCGTTGCGTTCTTTTCTTGCGATTAGAGTGAGTAGCCAAGCCATTTTTGTGGAATTTGTAGCTTATTTATCCTACTTTTTTTGTTTAATTTATTTGTATTACATATTGTTCACTATCGTTCTTAGCCAAACCTTAAATAAGTTACAGAATAAAAACATTTACTTCATGATTATTTATTTGCCTTATGGCCAGCTGGTAAACTTTAATGTAAAGATATATGTCGGTAATTTTTAGGAATAACAGTAGGATCGGGGGAAATTTCAGAGGTCCAAACATTTTCTGCACCATTGTTCAAGTATTGTCAAATGATACACACCACGCTTTCTCGCTTTACACTAGTATATTCATTACATTTTTAACTACATCGATCAGTCCAGTATGTTTTACATACAGGCCATTGCAAGAGAACTACTTCCCTTCACACTTGCGTTTCTCTTCTCATTTGTTTCCTCCACCGTGCAAATACGAGTTCCCCATTTACTGCAGTTCTTTTGATCTTATTTAACCTTCTTAAAAAATACAGTTAAGTTTTTTTTTTCAAGATTTCGTCGTTCCGAAACATATGAAATCTCTGGTAATTTTTGCTATTGCGGGGGCCATGTATGGAAGTGAACCCGATTATTCTCTATATATGATGCTCATGCAACCAGGTCGACGTTCTAGAACCTTTCCCCGCGGGGTGCATACAAAATTCAAGCCCGGAGGATTCATTTTAGAAACCCTTCCAGATACTACATGGAGCAGCCACTTTTCCGCGTCTAGGAAAGTGATTGCTCCATAGATGGTGAACTAGTGGAAATTTACAGAGTCCAAATCAGTTCATGAACTAACCTAAAATGAAATATAATCGTACGGAACTTAACCGAGATGCTGGTTTTACGTTTACACTGAAGCCCAAATAAGAATAAAATAATATTTTCGCGCCGTATTTGTTCACCTCTAACCTTTGGTTCGCAACGCCAGTCTCACGCGTGACCGCGTCACGCCCCCTATCATTGTTTGAAATTAACGGTTGTGTTTGGGGTGCATATTTATAAGTAGTAAGGGGCCACGGTGGCGCCAGTTGGTAGAGCACTCACCTCTGGTGCTAGGGGTCGTCGGATCGATCCCTGCTCATGCCATGTGGGCTTTGTGGTGGGCAAACACCGTGTGCGTGGGTTTTCTCGGGGTGCTCCCACTTTCTTCATTCCACCAATTCATCCGATCCATCATCCATACGGCCTGAGCCATAGTTGCGTAAAGGCCTTAATATAAAATAAATTCAATTCATAAGTAGTTACATGGAGAAAGGTATAATTTTGTATACCTCCAATAAATGGCGTATTAATTATACCATTACATCCCATTAGATCTTAAATTTCGGATAGTTACAACACTTTCGGCGACTAAAGTCTTACGCCACATCCGATAAGTCTTCATGTTAGTCTAAACCAACAGGTATTTAATTAGCAGTGGGTTCGTGGTGTTCCTTCGATATTCTATAATTCATTATGGTTTTGTGTTTTGTGCCAGATTGCCATCATTACACTGAAAGAGACCCCCCCCCCCCTTTTTTTTTTCTGTTTCCAAAGGACTCAAACTAGAAAACAAGTGGTGGTAGGAGCGAATTACG
Organism: Lepisma saccharinum; assembly: GCA_022664845.1. Taxonomy (NCBI): domain Eukaryota; kingdom Metazoa; phylum Arthropoda; class Insecta; order Zygentoma; family Lepismatidae; genus Lepisma; species Lepisma saccharinum. The sequence goes on along the minus strand of JAGDQP010042091.1, from coordinate 8,558 downwards.
TAGATAAACAAATTTTACGCAATACCATTGAACGCAATTGGTTACCAAATTGCCATTTGATACGAAAAGCAGAAGGTAGGGGCCAGGGTGTGGCTTCCAAATACCATCCTGGCGTTTGCCTAGTGGGTCTCGGGAAAGCTTCCTGATTGGCTAACATGATTGGGATTCAAATACGTTTTGACGTCCCCAGTGCTTATTCGAAGTCAGAGATCACAGGACTGGGTGTGAAAGCGTTTAAACCTTTTTTACGACATATGTTAATGCATGAAGGGAACGAATGTTTAATAGTTTTGTAAGCAACACGCACTGGTGCTAAACAAAATAAATCGCAAAGATACTAACACCACGGTTTCTGTGATACGTCTCATGCCACTCACCTTCGTTTTACGCTTAGTTTTTATTTCGTAAAATCTGGATTGCTTCAACGGCATATGGGTGTTCTTATTGTAAGGATGTAGAATACTGAGATTTTATGTATGACGTCCAATTGAGTAACGTACAAAGGTACACTGATATTCATAGAAAATGGCCGATATAATTTTTTTTTCTAGGTCTGCAAGTTGTGCAACATGAGAACACTGAACGAATAAGCGTGGTGGTAGAACATATGAAACTTTTATTTTTAATCTGTATGGAATATTGGTTCGGTATTGCCATAGTATACAACTTGCCGGACTTAGAAAGCTTACATATTGGCCAATTTTCTTGGAATGTAAGTATACTATTGCTGTCTGAATTTTATATTATTGTTCCTGCAGTTAAATATGGTTATATCAATAACATGAGCTAACTAAATCTATCTTACTGAAGGAGACACAATAACTTACACCCGTATAATTTGCTGAAGCAAGATTTTGGTAAAATTATTAATAATATTATTGTACAAAAGAATGCGCTAGGAGCTCTGCCCTGAAGCAGATTTTTGGTACAAGCTGATATATGTTTTCTATATAGTATCTTCTTTGTATTTATTTATGGGAATCAGGAGGTTTGAAATGTGAAAAAAATATTGGAATACAAATCCAGATACACGGGGACATCATTTGTAGTGCTTGAATTTCAATTTATTTATGGCCTTTGGGCAACTCAGGCCGATTTATTGTGCTTGAGTGAATCTTCTAAATTATAACCGTAACCAATAATACATTCGTACTTTTCCGCAATTCAAAAGTGCCCGAGTGTTGAGTCTAGGAGAAATGCTATGTATTTATAGTGATTAGTCGAGACCAAGGTAGCGTAGAGGTAGAGCGATCAGCTGGCGAATGGTAAACTCCGATTCGAGTCCCGGTCATTACAGCAATTAATTCGCCAGCATTTTTCAAATTTGCCCTTGCTTATGAGGGCTATCTTTTTTTTAATCTCTAAGAATGAACAGTATCAATGTTTAAACTACATTTAAAACTTCGTCCGATAGTTCGCCTTGAACTAGAAACTCAGTTCCGGCAGTCTTGCACCGAAGGGTGGTAGGTGGTAGAAAAGCTTAAGCTGAATTTCGCCCACGCAAATAAAGAATATTAGAATTAAATTGAATTGAAAATTGGTGCCTAATAATTGCCACCAGTTGATACAAGTTCATATCGTTCTTGCACCGTGCGTTCTGACTGACGTTTTCCAAAGAGACAAATGCCTGAACATTACTTTGACTTAAGTCCCGCCACTGTCTCCTTTTCGCTTCTCCTACAAACATACTAACAGTTATGGAGAAAGGTGGTATGTGGCTAAAATGCTGCAAAGATCAGAAAGTTGATTTGATTTATTTACGTGTTCAGCTGATTTTATTGTATGTAGATGATTTAGACCTTATTAAGAACTCATGAAAATAAATGATTTCTGTACTTGGATTATAAATGCAGTTTTTATTCATTCACCTTACATTTATACATGTATCCAGACATCGAGAGATCATTACTATTGTTGAATACATAGCAAATTAATCTGGATAAAATAATTCTATGCAAAAATATACTATAGAAAACTAACTAGTATATATGCTTTTACAATCATCCAAGTGTGTGTTCACAATTATCAAATATACTTCACCTCTCGTGGTCTATTGGTTACGGTTGCGAACCTAGTTTCGGCAACAGAGAGTCATGCAAGTTCGAGTCATTCTTGACTTTCCCTCAGTTTCAGCAGGCCAATACCAGGAAAGGTATCATAACAAAGGTCGTAGACGCCAACTTCACGTCGCCTGCTCCTGAGAGAGTGCTCGCTGATGGGACATCATCCCGTTTAGATAATGATGGGCAAAGGCCATATATTCCTGTATGGACCATATGCAAGTTAAAATAATCAAACGTATAAAACCCCATAGTAAAATACATTAAAGTAACTAGTAGCTATACTATATAATAATTGCAATACAGTTGAAAACTAAAATAACATTTTTGATAAAAGTAGTTACGAGCAAGTTTCATATAGTTTATAGTAATGAAATTATCGACGACATGAGGTTTGTAGGAAAGGAAAAGTATCTGGGAAAAAACTATAGTTATGGCGCTCGTATTTTCTACAGGCTCTTGAATCTTATGTAGTGTTATAATATGTAGTACTGAGAATAGTGATAGGTGCAAGGTTAACCTTGGAGTGCCGGAACGTGTGGCAGTCTTTTAATCTAGCTTACGTGAAGGCAGGAAAGTGTAGCGATGAAAGACCACTTTACTGGCGAGTGCGTCGCTTGTTAGTCTATGCATCCGCACTCTGCCTCAGATTCAAATATACGTGAACTACGGACTGAGACAATAGAATGCCTAAAGGCCAGAAATAAGATTTCAGTCCAATTCCTGCGTTAAATATGAGGACTGAAACAACATTTTGAAAACCTCTGAATGCCCCCTTTTTGGTTTATGAATAAAAGCGTCCCATTATACTCATCACTAATACTCCTGTCAAAATATGGTTCTGATACATTTTATTCATCCTTTTTCATACATGTTGCATTATATTACAGTGGATATGAGTTGCCATGTCAAATATTAACTTCACAGTACAAGATACTAAGTTGTGGAATATTTGTTACACACGGTGCAGTTTACGTACTACACAGACCCTTTACAAGATACAGCCACTTGGCGGCTACACCTATATTTTTTTAATAGTATTTTGGAAGACGCTCTTGTATTTAAAGTATTGTTTTAAAGTAGTATTCGTTTTGAACACTTTAAGATTTTTTAAAATATATGTCGTCTCTCTGAAACGTCTGTATATTATGGAGTTTGTTATATATACACAGCTATTTTGACACTTGCAAGTGATTTCTTAAAATTTGTTCGAATATTATAGTTACTTGCTTTTGTTATTGTTACTAGGACTGTGTTTTAGTTTGCATTAGATAATTGATTACGTCGAAAACCCAGCTCATATTGTTGGTTAATTGAATCGTTATTAATGGCCTACACGGGCTTGGGAGCTTCTAAGCACGAGACCTATCGTTTTTGGGAAAGTGGGCTCCATTGATTTGACCTCCACGGAACTTGAACTCGTGACTACGCATATAGAAAGCGAAAATGCTAAGCTCTTGGGCAACTGGCTTTTCTCTGTTGCCAAGTGGTTAATGTCGTGCGCTTCGGATTGGCATTGAGGTTCGAGTTCTCTGACATCCATCCTCACAGATTTTCTAAAGATTTCCTCAGTTTCACCAGACTCATGCCATGATGGTACCTAGACTAATGCCCAGGCTCCCAGAATCATAGTGGGTGAGGAACGTTGCTTCTCTGAATTGGTGGACTTAGCCCGTTTCTGCTTGTCGAAGTCATTAATGTAATTTTTTTTTTTTATTTAAAGTTTGATTCTGTGTTACTTAGATTTGCCATACTGGGTTCTTCATTTTATTTCCAATTACTGGTTGAAGTGACAGCTATGACCTCAATCCCGCATAGTTTGTAGAAATTACATCCTCGGCGGGCATTCTTTCGTGGATATGGAAGGTACGATCCCGACATTCGCGTGGTGAAACAGGAAAACTTTTGAAACCTTCAGTTAGGATAGTCGGCAGCAGAACAAAAACTTACTTGTCTCCACAGTACTGATCTAAAGACTGCAATGTTAATCGCATCACGGGGTGAAGCCACTTCCGTTTGAGCGTTAAAGAATTCTGTTTTCTCGTCGTCGGGAAGCGATTTAAAGACGAGGTTCATACGTAGGAAAGTTCTACATGCTTAATATTCCTTTCGTAACATATTTTTATCGACGAGGACGGGATGCCAAAAATATGATACCTGCTTCTGGTAGTATCAGTGAATAAGTAATCTAACAAAAGATTGAGTTAGTTTCAAAACCATGAAATCTACTTCCAGCCGAATAACGTTAGTTGCATTAGATAATACAAGTTTAGTTACTTTAGATAGTAGAAATAGATTCCGTAGCCTTAGGTTTGATAAATTTAGGTTTACTACTTTATTATCTAGCTTTATCATAGTTCGGTATTCGAATTTCAATCAAATACATAATTCACATGCAATAGCATACAAGAATACGTGCAATAATTCTCTTCTAATCAAGTCGCAATTCCATCTACTCAAAAACTTATAATTAATAGATCCGAATTTTCATGCACTGTCATATGTAGTTGGATGTTAGGTTCATTTCACATATGAAGTACTCTTACGAATATTTCCATATAAAACATATTACCTTTCATCTCAGTAATTTCTTATAAGTGGTCTCCTATTAATCCAATAATTCAGAAGTCCATACGCAATCAATAGTAGAATTTATTCAAAAACTTCAATAAACTGTCATTTGTTTTGTAAACTAACTCATTTAACCATCGATACTAATAGTTTGTTTAATCCAACAAATAGAATCCATCTGTCCATAGATATTAAAAGCATAGAGTAGTCAACCAACAGCACTGTTATTTAATTCGAGCCTTAACAAGTTACGATTGTGTAGCTGTTAAAATGTGTGACAATTTTGTAATTTTTTTAAAAAGTTATACTTACTCTATGGCTAACGGAACTCGCAAGTTCATCGCCGTAGTAACAAACGTTCGCCATCGGGATCTATCCTGGGCAAGATCAAGCCAGGTTTCATAGAAACCTACTTCTCGAGGATCCCTTCCAACGTTGTCTCGGTCTTCCCAACGGTCTATTTCCCTCCGGTTTTCCAACCAAGTTGGAGTTAATCTTCGTTTTTCTCCCATCCGAGCTACATGGCCTGCCCATCTTAGTTGTTGTGATTTCATTATTCTTACAACATCGGGTGAGTCGTACAGTTCGTGAAGTTCTTCATTATGCAGTCTCCTCCATTCTCCAGTGATCTTGTCCCGTTTCAGCGCTTATATCTTTTTCAAAATCTTATTTTACCGTAAAATATTACCGGCAGAATAACCGTCCTGTATATTTTCAATATCAACTTCCTTGATATTAATCGCGAGATTAGGAGTTTCTGGACTGAGTAGAAACATACGTTGCCTGATACTAAATGACTTTTTATTACTTCCGTGACCTTATTTTTTATTGTAACGTATGCTCCCAAGTATTTAAATTTGTTTACTTTCTCTAACGTTATAAGCACTCAAATTTGGGTAGTAATACGACAAAAAGGCATGCTTTTTGTAGAGTACATCTTCACGGCTATGTTATGATTTTTGTTTCGAATCCTAAAATGTATGTGTTCATCTGTATATGAAATACATGCACTCTGGTTCAGGTGTTGTAGTAATGTTAGTGCTCACATTAGTCGATATTTAGCAAATGAGTAGGTATACAGGCATGATCAGACATTGTCTGACAGCAAGGATTAGAGAACACGAAAGGGATGCTAATACAGAGAATCCAATATTGAGACTTCCCAGGCATTTGAAAATGGAAAAACATCAAATAGCATCTGCAAGAATAATGTGTCATTGTGGAAATTTCATCGATCAAACCATCATGGAGGTGTGCTCCATATCCTCCGGGATTGAATACAGATAAGGGGAAATCCTGGAGCTCCTTTCGTCAAGGAAATACTTGGGAAACGCAAACAATGGACTTTCACATAATTCACACATATGACACAAACCAACAAAACCACAAATAATATTTTAATATATATATATATGAAATTCACAAATATTTACACACAATATAAACAACTTCGTTAATTTTTAATGAAATTTAAATCAAAACACGTGATGTGGTCACAATTGCAAACAGTTGAAGAGGAAATTTCGAACATGTAAGTTACACAATAACACACACTTTAGCAAAATATTGTACTTCATTTGTTTTTACAGTATTTTCCTTACAAACACACACATATTTAAACAAGAAGTTGTCATGCCTGAAGATGGTTTCAGATTTGAGACTGGAAAGTACTTCGTGAATAAAGATTTTTTTTTTTTTCAAACGAGGACAAACAGAATACATTTTTTATTTCAATATGAGTCCTCCGAACACAATAATGGCATTATTTAAATTGTTGGGAATTATATTGCAATTACAAAACAATAACTCAAATTTGACAAATTCCGACAAATGGCCCCTTTTCATTTTCCGCATCACAAATAATAATTCACTCTTGTACCGATCATCTCACTCGCATTGTCAGTAAACATTACGTAAAGAGTGTAATGTTGGTATGATATTGTCTCTAGGCATATAATGAAAATTTTCTTTTAAATTATGAGCATTCCAATTTCACTTGCATTCGATTATCCTTAATCAACAAAATAAATTGTACAACAATAAAACAAACATTTTCCATAGTCACACCAACCTTAAGTAGCATACAGATACGTGAACGTTCATATTAACTCATAACAAGTTCTTGCATCTGATTCCGATTAATAATTTAATTGAGCAACACTATATAGAGCAGAACTCCTAACCTTTTAACCATATTTAAAGTCTTCAAGGTAATTACCGTTTCCATGGCAACGAAACTACTAAATTCTTATCCATACATCTATTCCCGACTACACGCCATTTTGCATATTTTCTGTGAACGAACTTTACACATTAACCACTCGACGAACTCTAGTGGACTGGACTAAATATCGTTGATTAATAATTCTTTTGATATATCCAAGATGAGTTGTATTTCACTCTCGTCCAGTTGTAACTTCGCGAACTTCAGATCAACGCTTTAGAGGCACACGGCCATCCTTACAGATTTATCAAGGGTTTCCTCAATTTCACCAGACGATTGCCGCCTGTTCCGTGAAGAGTGATCACTGTGGAACGTCTTCCCTTAGACTTGTGACAGGTTTTGGCCATAGCTACTTTCGTGAGTTAATTGAACGAAGTGGTTTGGAGCTTCCTTTACAAAAGCTGTAGGTTCCGTCCGTAAAAGCTCACTAACTCGTTTAGGATGTTAATGACAATTCCCTAACTCAGCCATAGTTACCATTCCTGCTCACCAATCTAAATTAAAAAATACTAGTAGATTTTCTCCTCTCTTTCGTTTTAGGTTCATTTTTCGACTATGAATTTAATTTTGCAGAAAGTAATTTACGTAGATCGTAATATGTTTGGTTCTTCAATCATGATGTTCGAAAACTTTTTAATGAACCATAAATTGTTAAAAACATTTCCTTAATGCCAGTGATTCTCATTATAGAAGTTAAAAAAGCTTATCTCTCCTTTTTTTAAAAAACAAAACAAAACAAATCTTACTTTTTTTTCTAAATAACAGAGCCATGTGAAGATTAATTTCTTACTTATCATTGTGATATACCATTAAATTTAAGAATTTTTTAT
>JAGDQP010042090.1:0-16664 GCA_022664845.1 Lepisma saccharinum | reverse complement strand
TTCGATCATCTCGCTGGAATACGTCCATTAGCTTTTTAACGTCTTGGGAAAATCGCTTGCTAGCGGCTGGCGTGTCTTCATGGTGGACTTCGATGTCGTTATTTATGGTGCTGCATATACCACTGTCATTCTCAAACTGATGAACCAGGTTCATGATAACGGGTCCAGAAAGGAACCACTTCAACAGAGCTCCAGGATTGTCAAACAACCCAACGGCGCCCCCATCACCCTTCAGATCTTTATTACACTGTTCATGCATGTGATCATGCGATATACATGTACAGGGACGTCCACTTGTAGAACCAACATATCCCCCCTGCTGAAACTCCTCGTAAATAGATGGATGTTTTGTCCTTAATTCTTCCAAAGTGTTGATGAAAACTGGCATCCACCTCGCATAATATGTATGATCAGTAGAAAACATCCATGGACACAACAACTTTAGTGAAAGGATGAACTTTTCAAAGTTTGCTGCCCGAATGCTGTGGAGAAGAAGGAACAGTAAAGACTCCAGCTGAAACACTGTGTACCAGTATTTGAACTGGTAGGATTCGTTCAGACGAACTGTAAACCACTCCTCAAAAGTCGGTTGCTTATTACTCTTTGTAGACAAACTATTTTGATATGCTTGTCTTAGAAGTAGATACAGTGTTGCGTATGTAACCTCGTGTGCATATCTCGTTCTTTTAACATGAATACCTCGAAGACACTGCTCAGCTTTACCAGAAGTGAGGACCTCTGATTCTGAAAGAAGTTCTGCCCATCCACTCCCTGTGAGCCAGTCCCCTAGCACTTTCAGCACAGCCATTTCAATGTGAAGTGCACCCATCATTACAACCACCTTGTCTTCTCCATACACATCACTCATGGACCACTGCACCTGTTTCGCAATAGCATACACTGGTTGATCACACGTAATCACAGGTATCTGGCCTGAATTTAATGACAACAGTGCTTGCTTAATGATATCAAAGCAATGACGAACGACTGCTGGTGATGTTATCGAATCATACAATACGGGAAGTAATACACACGCACTCTTTGATGGAGGAGGAATGTCAGCATCTGTAGAATAGAAAGCACCCCGCGCAATATGCTGAATGGTTTCAGAACTTTCGAGATCAATTTCTCCTACCATTTGTCAGAAAAAGGATTGTGCTCTGCACTAAACGTTAAAATTTCACTTTCAAATGCAGTGATTTCAGCAGTTTTCTTCACTGATGTTGTAGGGATGCGAGTGTACCAATCAGGTAATGGGCTAGTGTAAGATGAGCTAGTGATCTTCTTTGTCCATTCCTTATCACTTACCAATAAATGGGGAGCACTGTCATTTTCGGACACTTTTTGAATTAATGATATGGCAGTTCCATGAAACGCTTCCTGGGAAGTGTTTGAAGATGGATTATGATCGATATTATCTATAGCAGCACAGATAAACCTATTTGGAACACGGCATTCTGGTCCTTAAAATAATGACAAAGTTTATTGGTTAGTGTTGCTGATACTTCGCGAATTCGATCGTATGATACACATAATCCAAGTTTGTTTAGTCCTTCTATAACGCCTTTCTTCCGTGTTTTCGAGTGAATAACCAAGCCTATGTGGTAAGGGAGTTTCATTTTCCAGGGAATGACGGGTTTTCACTTGACACTTATTATTTCGTCTCCCCTTTACGCAGTTGAACTTAATTAGTTGAGATAGCGATAATGCTGCTGTACTCGCATCCACACATTCCTCATTTGAAACGTTTGGCCCTTCCAGAACCATTCTCATAAACGTTGTCAGCACTACAGGAACGGACTCCATTTGGCTCTTGTTGGTGAAATGACCATTAAATTTTGGGGTAGATTTGGACATGTGGGTCCTTAGAATAGATGCTGCTCTAGCTAAGGACATTCCATCCTGTTCAGAGTTATACATACATGCACTGTGAACAGCATCTCCCACATTAGACTGATTAATAAGAAGAATATCTTTTCCTTTCTTTACTTCTGTTAGCTCAGGTATATAGGTTAGAATTCTTTCCCGAAGCCTTGAGCTGTGTACCGTCTTCTCTGCATCAGCAACACCGAGTTCGGTCAGGCGACGAATTACAAGTCTTTTAATGTCAGCTACTTTGAACACTGGGAGGCTTTCTGTCTGCAGCGCATCTTGAAGATGGGAAATCACTTCCGATAGCACCATCCCATATATTAATGCTTAATTTTCTTCTTCAGTGCTCTTCCTGTTACTTGCTACTTTACGTACACGATTATATAACTGAGCCAAACACTTTTTATGATATTTAGCTTCTGTAGCGACCATATCACCGCTGCTAAGTTTTGCCAATAACTTAGTGTCACTTAAAGTAACAGCCGCATCACGAACTCGGTTACTTAATTCAAGAGTACGAACGTTGACCAGTGCATCAGATGTGGCGTCTGCATCACAGAAGAAGCAGGTGTACCTGACGTCCCCTGCGTGGAACGTTGAACGAGTAGATAGGGCACTATCAACGATTTCATCTTCGTGTTTTCGCTTTTTTGTTATTATCCTCTGAAATTTGCTTCGGTCGAATCTGTTTCTGCACGTCTTATGAAATTTACTCTCATTTCTGGTCATGGTTTCCTCGAGTCCACTTCCGTGATCAAGTAATTCAAGGCGGATGTTAGATGGAAGCCCATCGTTTTTTTTTTTGATATGATAGTAAATCATTATACAAAGTCCTGTATCCGGCGCCAACATCTGATCTTTTGGTTCTCGCTGGACACACGAGTTTTTCAGATGAATGTTCTTGACACAAAATACATAGGTTCCAGTTTTTTCAGGTCTGCCACTCACTACACGTTGCAAATCTTGGTCAAGACTGATTAATTGACATTTCTTTCTCTTCGATATGGTTTCTCTGTGAAATATGTTCCAAACAAATCCCAAACAGAAGTTAACTCAAGGGCGAACCTAAAAAGACACAAAAGCAAATAAAACTATTAATTTTGTAATTGTTAATGACATTGATACAACAATGATACATGTGACGTTCGAAAACTCTTCAAATGTCTAATTTTGTTCATTTCAAAGTTTTTTTGTTTTTTTTTGGAAATCGTACTACTTTCCTAGTAATTCACCGGTAAACTCAAGCATTGTATGTAAGATAATGCTTTTTTTCAATTTGAAAAGCCATTTTTTTAAAATGGCGGCCGTATACAACAATTAATTGCTATTTAATTCAAGACATAGACTATGTCCTCAGAAATAAAGCAAGAACCAAGTTTCTATGTTGAACGATAACTAAGCTATTAATGTTTAAATTGAAGATGATGAAATCAGCTGGTGGCCATTTTGATGACGTCACACTAGGCAAACCATGGCCCCAGAAGTTTGGGTCTATATCCACATTTTGTTCTTACGTAAGTACCCGTTCGTTATTCCTGAAAGCGGCATGTTGGTAACATATTTTGCAGGATTCTGAGAGTCATCTACCTGCAATCTGGCATCTTTTTGACAATATGTTATTTTTATAGTATTCCACTTAGCATTACATAAAATGAAATATCTCCGTTAGTTTTAAAGATAAAGCAATGATATAGGTGCCGTTTGAAAGCTCTTGAAACGCGTGATTTCGATTATTTCAAAGTGTTTTTGTGAATTCGTACTCGTTTCATAGTTATTCACCGTTAAACGCAAGAATTGTATTTCGAGTAATGCTTTCTTTTCACTTTGAGACGCCATATTTAAAAATGGCGGCCATATATATATAAGGTATTTTCTACATAATTCAAGATCTGGAGTATGTTCTCACAAATAAAGCACGAACGAAGTTTCTATGTTGAACGGTAGCCAAGTTATTATTATTTTTAATTTAAGGAAATTAATTCAGCTGGCGGCCATGTTGATGACGTCATACCAGGCAAACCACGCCCCAAACGTTTGGGTCTATATCCATATTTTGTCCTTATATAAGTACACATCACCCCTGAAAGTGGCATGTTGGTATCAAACTTTGCACAATTTTTTCACTAAACCACCTAACTATAAGGGTGATACATTGACATCTTTTTAAAATATTATAGTTCTTATTTAGTTTCAAAACCAATTTCTAGAAAAAAATATTTTGTTATTTTACCTTTTTCAAGAAAGAAGTAAAATATTAGAATGAGACTGTAATCTGATGAATATGAATAACTAATGATTTCTAAGACCCATATTAAGAATAAAAGAAATATAAGAAATAAAAGTGAGGTAGGCATCACGCAGGGGTGCCCGAGGGGCTGGTGCGCGACGCAACACTATCCATTTGTTCATTCTTTCTTCTTGTAGACCTATTGAGAAAATCGTTGTACACTCGTCGTCTTGTGTGTACTATTTCTTCACGTTCTTTGTAGAACCAGCTATTTTTCTTCTTTAATGTTACTTTCCCTAATGTTAGGTCTGCTGCTGTTATTATGCTCTTTTTTTATTCCGTTCCACATAGATTCTACTTTATTACCATTGTCACCACCTGTTTATCTTTGTTGTTTTTCATTCCTAATTGTTTTCGTACTTCTTCGTGGTATTATTCTCTCTTTTCTATCTCGCAGTTTATCTACATGAAAAGATAAATTTCGTAATACTGTGACTCTCCTTTTTAGTTGAATTCTACACCTAAATTTCATTCTTACTAGGTAATAGTCTGTTCCTACGTCTGTTCCTCTGACTTCTTACGTCTATTATACATCTTTCATATCTTCTTTTAACTATAACATGATCAATTTGGTTGTGTACTTTTCCATCGGGTGAACGTTATGATATTTTATGAATATCTTTGTGTTGAAAGGTTGTAGAACTAACTATTGCATTGTGGCTAGATGGAAACTGTATTAATCGCTGTCCGTTATCATTTGATTTCTGATGTAGGCTGTTTCCCAGTTGTTCCTTCATATATCTCCTCTCTTCCAATTTGTGGATTTAGGTCTCCTAGCACAATTTTTACATCATACAAAGGTAGGGATTCGTATATTTGCGTAAGTGTCTTATAGAATTCATATTTTTCCATCTGTTCTGCTTCTTCTGTTGGGGAGTAGACATTCAGTATCGATACATTATTAAATCTTGTTCTTAGTCTGATGTAGCATATCAGTATCAGTACTTTTAAGTCAGTATCCTATCGGTAGGATGACGTTTAAGGTCAGTGATCTTCTTGAGGTCATTGACCGTGACAACTCGCTCGCTATAGTTGTTTCTATGCTGACGTAACCTACGTTTTGTTTCTCGCATATTCATGTTCGGTAAATAACTTTATGATGACGTCACATCTTTGGATGATTGAGATCTTTCTATGATGACGTTACTTACCATTTGTTTTTCACATATTCATAGGAAGTAGGTTTATTTTGACGTCACATGGGATCTATTTTATTTATGGGAGGAAACATCATCATTTTCACGGAGCACGCCTTCCGCATGACCATACTGAAGAAGTCTACTTGCTGAACTGTTCTTCTGTGAATGTGTCCTATGCGGATAACAATAAGCGCATGCAAAGTTTTCATGCTATTTCGCGGAAGGTTTAGAACTTTCTTTACACGTTCATTGACCTTTTATTTTCATCTTGGAGCATGCTAGAACATGAACTTTCTAGAACTTCCATAGAAATTAGCATGGCTATCATGAACATTCTGCGAAGTCGGTCATCAACTTATTCTAAATTGTTTTTTTTAGTTGTGATCTAGCTATCGTAGTGAACATTCCTTCCATCATACATTTGTTCGAGAATTTAAGTGTGGATGAAAGCGATATACCTTTCCCGGAGAATGTAGCTTCTTTTGCTGGATCTTGCTGAATATTTGAAGTCGAGTTTTGTTCGGATAGTGAAGAATATTCTAATCGCAGTAATAGTGTTTTACGAGGAGAGGTAAGTGAATGAACTTTAATATTGACGATGTGTGTGTATAATAGAAGTAATTGAAAACTGGATATTTATGAAAAAGGATACTTTAAGTTGTGGTGAGTGGGTTTATAATGTGCGTAATCGATTGATGTTTCGATGCTTTACACGCTATGCAGATGAAGACAACGTATTGATTAGAAGAACATATAAAGGGATATAAAGATATAAAGATCATATTTATAATGTATATTGGTTAAATCATCCAGACTTTGGTAGTGTTGAAATATTAGAATATTTTCTACGTAATTTACTGTTACTGAACCTGGGCGAAGTGAAAATAAACTGATATAAAAATACATTAATGGTGAACCGGACAGGGACCGAGAGTGAATGATTGTGGAAAGTAACTTTAAAACTGTAAATGTGTCATGTAAGTAATTGAGAAAATATACTTACCATTGAACTTAAACTGCTTTCATTTTGTAGAATAGTTTTCTTAAACATAAGAAATAAATTTATTTCTATATTCTATACCTCTCATTGTTTTCTTTCAAGGATTTATTAAATAAAATATTTGGTTTTAATTTATATTAAAAGTTTGTACGTTTCTTTTCGTTTTATAATAGTTTTTACAAGAGATTTTACATGTTCATCATTCTTTTCAAGATATTTAGTGTGCAAATAAATTACATTTTTTCCTTGCACACTTAAATAAATAAAAACTATACAGAATAAACCAAAGAGAATCGATTTTCATATTGAATTTGAATTTTATTTACACGATATACTTTGCAATTTCGTTTTAAAAAATTAACAATTGGTTTTGTAGGTTCATTTCCGAAACTATCGAAGTATTCAACTCGATTATTTTTATCAATATAAATAGCAGTCCGGTGAGTCCCAGGTAAAGTTGACGCGCTTAGATTAACTATGAGTTCCGCCTGAGATTGAATTCGTTTAGGTAAAGTGTTCACTGATTATATTCCAGTAAGTGTTGTTGCACTTGCACAGTCCTAAAGCACAATTGATAAAAGCTGATTATTCCGCATCTGATTCACTTTCACTAATTGGCGTTGGTTTATACACTGATCTGTTTTAGGTAGGATAAAAGTACGTAAATGATATTAACTAAAATATTTTCCATACACTGAAGTCTCTTTTAGGCACAACGGAAATAGGTAAACTGATGATGATGATGAGCACAACTTTGCGATCGAAATGCTAAATCATTGCATTTTGGACACTGAATTTCTTCTAAATTAATCACTGTTCTTTGTAGGAGGGACTCAAGAAAAAGCTGTCTTGCTTTCCCGTGTGTGTAAACATTCACACTGTGCGAGGTATACCTTCTTAGTATGTTTTTAGACTTTGGTAAACTTTATTTTTTATATGGGCCAGTCTAGTAACATTTTACTTTGGCCCGTCACTATTCGCTTTTAGCTGTTTAAATTCACACCCATGCCTCTGCCGAACCCGGGAACTTCGAGCCGATGGCCTGCCGCCGCAGACCGCTCGGAAACCCGGACAGCAAGTAGGTTTTTAAGTTCCCCATATTCAACTTCACCGACTGTCCATTCTAAACCGAATACATGCTGGCTTAAATAATAGTTTGCATATCTTAAACTCGGAATAATTTTTGATAATGGAAAATGAGCTTTAAATACCATTATTGAAAATTATTAGTATCTATATGAACTATAATTCTTTCACGATGTAATTATTTTCCTCGTTATAATCGAACGCTGAAAAGTGTACGACTGTCCTCGTGGTTGATTTCAAATTAAACTAATTTTTTATGGTATGATCCGTATACACATTTGGATCTTTATAGGTTTGTACCGGTATAAGCGAATCAAATTGAGAGTAAATTATACATGAAATGGTTTGCTGGTGCTTGGCTGAACCCTATTTTGAGATGAACGGGATAATTCTTAATACATCCCATGTAGAATCATCAAAAGTATTAGTAGGAGAAAGAATAAAAGCATAAAGAGTGCACCTATAGGGATAATCAAAATATGTGACGGCGGCCACGGGGGCTCAGTTGGTAGATCGCTCACCTCTTGGGCAAGGATTCGTCGGATCGATCCCTGGTTATTCCATGTGGGTTTTGTGGTGGACCAACACCGTGTGCGTGGGTTTTCTTGGGGCGCTTCCGTTTCCTCCCACTTTCTTCATTCCACCGATTCATGCCATCATCATTAATACGAACCTGAGCCATAGTTGCCTAAAGGCTTTAAAATTCAAAATTCAATTCAGAATATGTGACCGTGTGACTTAAATTTTCATGAAATATACCAATTCGAGAGAACAGGGTGTGATGAGTTCGAACGTATAGGTGATTTGAATAATCTGGAGAAAGCGGAGGGGGAGGAAACAATTGTGTAAAAATTTGTACTTGCAAGTTGTTAATATTAGAAGTTTCAAAGTAAACTGTATTTATATTGTATTTTCCATTGAATGCAGTGCTTGCAATAAAACCTATAACGAGACCCTTAGGTATATTTCCTAGAAGCATATTATCAAGATTGTATGAAGGAACATCAGCAGCAATAGTTTGTACTCTTATTTCAACTCTAGTTAATGGTAATTTCGCAGTATCAATACTCATAAAATGTTTAACTGTAAAGCTAGACTGCAGAATTATTAATTCGACAACATAAATAATAACATTTCTTTCTAGTTTAACTTTAAATGTTGAATTTTCAGCTACCATCAAAGAAAATGCATATTTAGTACGACTTAATTTTATACGCAGATTAACTTTCTTTAAGAGATTTCTATTTACTTCTGAAATATCTGTATGAAGTCGGCCATACATTTCAATGGAAGTGCTTCGAGCAATAAGAGGTTTTCGTTTATAATTACCAACATTATTTTCGTTGAGAGTATCTAAATACCCTGCAGTATCCTTATACCATAATGCAGTGGTTAAATGAGTTTTGGATGCATCTTTGGAACATAAAACTCTATGTGAGAACATCCTTACGACTGAACGGATTTTTGTTTAACCCAACTATTTACAGGTGATTGGTCATTTCACATAAATTCACCTTTCTTTCGTTTTAACACTTTTTCAATTAAATTAGTTATCTGTTTTCCTACAATTAATTTTTGAAATTCCTGATGATAAAATGTACTTTTAATAGGATCACCATTTTCAATTCCTAATTTTATCTGATTGGATTACTTTTAATACACTGATCCACTAAAATATTTCATGACACCATTTCTGTAAATAACCTTTTTCTAATTTATGTTCATATATTTAATTACACGGACATAATCTTCAAGTTTAAATTTACATTTTCTTTATCATTGTTTTGTTTCCCCTATATTATTTTCCAAATTTAATTAACATTAGAATCATTTGCTTCTATAGGTGCATATGTTGTAATGGTGTTATGTTTCGTATGACAATAACTATTTACAAGACATTGAAAAATATTAATATAACGATAGGCATTTTCCGCAGTAAAGTATTTATATATTTTTTCTTTTAATGTTCGAACAAAACGTTCCACCAAGGCTGCTTTGAATCAGTGACGGCAAACGAAACCAAATTGAGAGTTATGTTTTGGTTTCGAAACAGAAACCAAAATAATGTGGAATTTTGTTTCGGATACAACAGAATCCAAAATACGAAATAAATTTGGTTTCGGTTACTGATACAATATGTTTTCAAGATAATTTGGTTTCGGTTTAACTTTTTTAGGTGTTTTGGCTTCGGTTTCGAATCAGAAACCAAAATATTCTGATTACACTTTGTTCCGGATACAGCAGAAACCAAAATACAAATGAATTTGGTTTCCGTTTCTGAAATAAAATGTTTGCAAGAAACTTTGGTTTCGGTTTAACTTTCTTTAGGTGTATTGGTTTCGGTTTCGAATCAGAAACTAAAATATTCTGATTGTATTTGGTTTCGGATACAACAGAAACCAAAATTCAACATGAGTTTGGTTTCCGTTTCTGAAACAAGATGTTTCTAGACAATTTTGTTTCAGTTTCGGTTTAAAATTCTTTAGTTATTTTGGTTTCCGTTTCGAATCTGAAACCAAAATATTCTGATTGCATTTGGTTTCGGATACAACAGGAACCAAAACACAAAGTGAACTTGGTTTCTATTTCTGATGCAAGGTCTTTGAAAGATAATTTGGTTTTGGTTTCGGTTTAAGATTCTTTAGTTGATTTGGCTTTGGTTTCAAAACAAAAACCAAAATATAATTGTTGAATCTGGTTTCGGATACAACCGAAACAAAATTACAAACTGAATTTTGTTTCGGTTTCTGATACAAACTATTTCAAGAACAATGTTGTTTTGGTTTCAGTTTCGAAAGTGAAAGCATAATATTCCTGTTTAACCTGGTTTCAGATACAACAGGAGCTAAAAGATAAATTAAATTTGTTTTCGGTTTCTGAAACAAATTTTTCCTAAATAATTTTGATTCTTCAGTTAAAATTAACACAGAGAAATTGACAACTGCCTAAACCGGAACTCGAACCCGGATCTTCCAATTGCCGGACGGATATGATATTCATTACACCACCACTGCAGGGTCAATTCTCTGTGTATATACTACTGAGGTCAATACTCCTGACACCTTGGTTTTTTCCCAACCCTAGTTGGCTCGTTATGAAATCAAAGCACTCCATATGTTTGGATATTTTATTGAAGAACTTGATTTATAAGTAAAGTTTAATTGATTGATTGAATTGTTATTAACGTCCTAAACGAGCTGGTAAGCTTCTAAGGAGGGACCTACAGTGTAAATGTGGACTCCGAACCACTTGTGGCCCCACCGGGAATCGAACCCAGGATCCCTTGATTACAAGGTCAGCAAGTGTTACCACTCATCCACGGGGGACACAAGTGCAGTTAGAAAAATAGATGTTATTCTCTTGTTGACAATAATCGTGTGGTAGGTAAATATTGAAACTAACACAGAAAAATTGACAACCGCCGTGACCTAAATTTAAGAAATGAATTTAGGGTAAGTGTAATAACTGTGATACTACTAGTAACGTAACTGACAGAGAAAGTAACGAAGCAGAAATCAAATGTTCGAATAGTGCAAGCATTAGATTTGAGGCATCTCAGGCTCCGGCCGACAAAATATATTTTATTGTCAATGTGCGTAAAATTTCCAGATGCTGTTGCATTAGTGATTCCGTCAGACCCCCCTCCTTGTAGGGGGATGTCACTCCCTAAATTCGCCCATATACTTCATTTTATCATATTCCCAAATTCGCGACAATACCTCCCCCATCTTTAAAATATTTGTGGTCAAAAATCGATAAGAAACCGTGTAAAACTCCACTTACACCCTTCAATTTTGTTTTTACACCCTTCCGAACTGAAAATCCTGGCGGAATTACTGTTCTGCATACTTCTCATTGAATAAAAATGTAAAAGCGATGAAGGAAGCACACATCCGTGTGATTTAACATATCGGTTAGGTTAGGAGAACTTATTTGTTGCCTTACCAGATTTTCTGTGATGGTTATCACGGCTTGCTGAGGGATAGAAAAAGACAAAACGCTGTGTCTTTACAACGTTTGGCAAATTCTTCTACGCGCTTCATACTTTTGTCTCTTTAGTACAAACTGTTTAAAGTTATTTTTATTTTTTTCGAGTTATTTCGGTGATCGTATATTTTCTCTCATTCTAATGATTTGACATTCAAATCCTAAAGTTTTCTGCAACTAGTCAAACGCAACATCAATGCGGGCTAGTATTTATTTTAGGATAAATAAGTTGTTACTTAAAAAAATAAACATGCTTTTAAAATATATAGAAATATATGAAAGTAACAGCGGAATATGGTATTGTCACCCGACTTACGTCGCTGTACAACTTTTCCATCATTTTATGACTATGACGTTGGGAAATGAGTTAAATTAAGATGACAAGATTTGAGGACACGATGAACCATTGTGAATTAAAGAAGTGTGTAAACATCCAGAAAATGAGATAGAATTACAGTATACGACAAGCTCCGTCAGGCATTCAGATTTATTTCTTAGGGTGTTCAGGAATTTTGAGGGATAGTTGGAAGAGTGGATTTGAACTTAGATAATAAATATATAATTAGCCCCAAAATTATGCTAAATTTACACAGATATCGGAATTTGGGAGAAGTCCGCACCCTCTGAACTCTCCACCTGGATACGTCATTGAACTGTATGAAAAAGGTAGTATGGGTATAGAATATGCAATAGCTCTCAAAGTGAGAAGAATTTTAATTTTCCTTTGTATATAAAATATTCTACACAAAATGAAACTTTCTAAAGCGAGACTAATAAAAGTAAAATATTCAATTCAAACTCTAATAAAATCATGCCAGGTTTCCAAACTTTTAAAAAGTGCATCAGATTTTGTACGACCTACACCCACATTTATGACAGATGATATTTTACACTCTGAAGCGAATAAATTTAAGCTGAAAACTTGAAACTTTCATATGTGACTGAACGAACTGGCAATTGTAGAAGAGATATCATATCTGTCATCAAAGTGAGCGCAAAAGTAAGTACTGGTCCAGAAACTCTTCGTTTTTGACAAAATCCAACTTGAAATTTGAAATAAGGATAAATTTATATTAGAATTATAACTGAACTAAATAAACTACAAGGATATAATCTGTTCATGTATGTTTTCCCGCATGATTGTGCTTGTGTAAACTAAAGTAATAAACAACAAAAGAGATTTTCTCATTGTTGTTGGGTTGGGTTGCAGAACTACCAATGATGCTATTTTCTAAATATCCCCTCCCTTGAGAAACTCATATGTACGCTACTATTTTTCACTCCTTTCTCTTGTTTATTGTACTATGAATGCGAGAACGAATTTACTGTCTTCACTTTCATTGCAATGTGATTTTACGCATGGAAAAGTAGGTGACAAAACGACAAACAAAACGTGGTCAGATGTATAGATGGTTTGGAAATACTTTATCATTACGTATTTTAATAAATACACTTAATAACATTTCAACATGTCATATTGCACTTAAAAGAAGAAAAAAGACATCTGCACATTTCCCCCCAATTGTTAAGGTTCATTCTTACTTCCAGGGCTGGAACTTGACATCTTTGGTTTAGTGTTTCCAAAGATAACCGAAGTTGAACTTACAGAATTTTCAGTTACAAATTGCCGTAATCAATGCGGTCATCGTTTTGGAATAGGGTGTACATGCTAAGTTAATATTTAGAGTAGTTCTTAAGGTTGTCTGAGCCAGTTTTTCATGGTGGTGTGTGAAGCTGAGCTCTGTTAATTCTTTTAGAAGCTGTGACACCTCATATAATTAATGAGAATTGCGTGATATGATGTAAGAGGGATGTTACTACTACTAATGTAATGTTCACGCTAATATCTAATAGGTTTAGTTTTAAACACTTATGTGTCAATAAATTTGATACGAGATAATAATCTATCTCTGGCCCTTTCGTCTGTTTCGCATACCAAAGTGTTTATCTACTAGTTAGTAAAGCGCAAGCAATAGCCTGGAACTAGTAATTGATCGTTATAGTATACTTGTCCACAACGAAACGGTCTTTCGCTATACTGTGGTATACGTGTGATCAGTAGATACGAATCTGTTTACATCTAAACGGTCTCTCTTTCTTTATGTTGAATTTGCTTGTTAAATTTACGATTCACATCAAAAAGGTCTCTCAAGGTCCCTTGACTTACTAGTACTTTATTAATGTTCAACTACTCACATCGGAAGGGTCTCTCAAAGCAGAATATTTCATAATACCATCTAACCAGACCATTGGAAGGTTACCTATACTCAGCTAATGGCAATTACTAGACAAAAGTAAACCTAAAATTGCTTGTACGTAAATAACTTATTTCAGACAGTTCTTTCTCTCTCAAATTTTCAACACGATCCAATAATTTTATACACGGTCATAAACTTCACCATACAAAGGTTAAATCAACATATTTTTCGCAGCAAACTACGAATAACACAAGGTGTTTGGAGGATTCTTGTAAAAGCAAATTAAACACAAATTTATGATTTCAGCAATGAAACTGCGCTCAGAAACGTCAAAAGCTCTATTGCTCTGATTCTCAATTTAGAGATGTAAGCAATGGATATATTAATTGATTTCTTAACAAATATTCTCGTCCTTTCCTGACACAAATTTGTTTTTCTCGAGTAACACCGAGATATCGTATAACCAGGTGAATGAAGCACTGTAATCTATAATCGTTTTGATTCACTAATTAGGTATTATTTCTTTAAAAATCAGAACAATATCTTTCTTATTCAGTATCCAAAGAAAAAAACAGTGAAAAGAAAGGATCCACAATTAATTTCCCTCAGAAATTGTACATGGAACCAAATCAATTGTAGCCACAATAATTTTCCAAATTCCATCCACCGGTTTACTCTAAATACGACCAATTAGGAATATTCACATGCATCCATATACCACCATTTACTACATTGGAATCCGTTCAATTAGCCAATTGAAGTACCCAAGATTTCACCAACATGCTCTAATCCCTTATTATTTACAAAAATCCCTCATGCCTAGAACCAAAAAATTCCCTTTTTCCCCATACGTCAGCTAATAGGTTAATGCTGTGGTAACAAGCTACTAGAAATTTAGTACTTCCGATTATAAAAGATAAATCATTTATGCATCTAATCTACTCGCAGAGGAGAAAAATAGTGATAGGCACAGAATTTTATTAGAAATAATTGTTCCGACTTACTCCACGCAATTCACCCGTAACAATTTTACTGAGCCCCTACTATTCGCCCTGAATAGATTCGCTCGCTTACTCTACTCACGGATATTCTATTTGCTACAGGAAGAAACATATATAGATAGGAAAAATTTACCACAACACATCTACAAGGAATAGCAATGAGAACACCATAAGAGAGTTAATTTTACACAGAAACATTTCCACAAACAGTCACAAATAAACACTTAGTTTATCAGATCTTGTACACAGGCCTCGAGCAAATTAATCAGCAAACAACTTAAAGATTTCATAGAAATATTATCTCATAAAACACACGCTCGGCCGGTACGTATGATCAATATACCGAGGAATTTCCAGCTCTTTTTAAGAGTTTCTACTTTTTTCCTTCCCTCAATCTCTCTCTCTCTCTCTCTCTCTCTCTCTCTCCCGTATTTCCTTGAGATAACAATATTCTGTTTGGGTTTTCCATAGAAATACCACAACAAATTTTCTACCTGGCGACCAATTTATCGGCTTATCTTTTGATCCACAATTACGGCTTTTATATGTATAAAAATTAAACACTCAATTCGAGCCTCTTATAATTGTAAAAATTCTTTTCAGCCGATGGCCGCTATTGTAATCCTATTACAGTTTTCCGGTTACCTTTCTTTCCATCTGCCCATAGTTGACGCTCCAGTGTGGGCGTGAAGTCTGATTTCACTAACGCGTTTCTTTATTCCCAGAAAGATGGGGTGGGAACAAAGAACAAAAAAGAGTAGTCGGCAGATGTGACCATTGCTGGTCCTTTCGTAGCTTGGGGGCAAACGGACACTTCAGAGCCATAGAGCCACAGACGTTTCTTTGCACAAAAAGCAAAATCCGATTATTTAAAAGAAGACGTGAAAGAACTAAGAAAGAGAACATAAAGAAATTAAATAAAATAAGAAAATGAACACAAACACATAATACACAATTTAAATATACGAACAATAATTACTTAGATTCCTCAAATAAAGAAGAAAGATTAAATATACAAATTATTACATCATCTTCAAATTAAATATTACCTCATTCATATTATATTCATGTGCACATTTACCTAACATTAAATATTATTTAAAATTAATTAGATTGTCCACTCTTACAACTAACGCATAATGTACAGAAATTATACACATTCACATCAATTTACAAACATTAAATTCCATGTAGTGAAAAATTCATTATAAGGTGAAATATTCATTCATCTTAAGGGCTGGTTGTATCACTTACACTACATATCCTAGCACCCAACTTATTCACAATAAAAATGTATACATAATTTATTCGTCTTCTTTAGGACACACTTAACTAGTTTCCAACGAAAATTGATTCAAAATCGATTTAATTAACTAGGCGTTCTGAAGAGGAATTATAAGAATAGTTCAAAACGAGTATTATTTTTATATCAATCTACAAATTAATGGCAGCCATTTTTGTGTTGCGGCGCATACCAGAATTTGTTAACAGACGTTTACGGAAAATGTAGTATATGCGGACTCATTTAACATGGGACATTCAAGGGAAAAATATTCTTTCCTTTAAAACTCGCTTGATAATTTTAGTTACCTGCGTGAAAACCCTAAAAAGTAATCGAACTGGTCAAAATGTTATCCACAAGTGATTGTAAAAATAGAGACAGTTTTGAGGACGCTTTTTCTCCCGCAAGAGATTGAATGCCAAAGTTGATTTTTTGTGCACTATTCACATATCAGAATATGTTGAAGGTTGATGCTTCCTTAACTTTTTATGATTTTTTTTGAAAATCCAACAAACCGTGCAAAACTCCATTTACATCCTCCAAATTATGAATTTATACCTCCCCAAACTGAAAATCCTACTGGAATCCCTGGTGCCTGCACTGTTGCATAGCAGCCCCGGAAATGTTGCATACGGGGCCCAAGTATAGAAATATCAAGAGGCCACAAGAGCGAATTCTCTCTCTCTCTCTTTTTATGTGCTAATATATTATTGTGCTTACAAATGATTTTATATTGTATATGTGTATAGACTGTGGGTTCATATGTCTCGTTGCACACCTAAAGTTGTGGCCGGTGTAGTATTTAAAACGCA
>JAGDQP010042089.1:0-16664 GCA_022664845.1 Lepisma saccharinum | reverse complement strand
ATTGCGTAATTATTTGTTTTCTAATTTCTTTATTGACGCAGGGACCTTATTATAAAAAAATGTGCCCTGAATGTATGGGCTTCTGCTTTTTACTACCAGTCTCCTACTTACTCTCTGTATATTTTCTTTACTTCTGATATAATAATTGCGAATTTCTTCATTTCTTACCGTGAGTTCATTGCCCTGTTTTACTAAATTTATTACCTGGTATACACACATTGCATATAATGTTAAAATATTATGTTGTTTAAATAAATCTTTATAAGAATGTTTCCTGTTCACTTTAACAATTGTTCTGATAGCCATTTTCTGTAGGACAAAAACTATTTCTACATTACTTCCACAGGCACTACCCCAGAGTAAGAGACCAGATGACAAAGAAGGATAAATCACTCCAAACAAACTTTATGCGGTAAGTTTAACACTGCAAGGGAAAAACAAGGATAGTGCAAATTTGGCGTAAACTTGGATGCTATCTGGGATAGCTTTGTCAACCTGTTTTAATTAAATTAACGATAGAAGCTGTGCAAATATCCACTAATACCCTCCCAATTCTGATTTAACCCTCCCCCCCCCCTCCTTCTCCAAATTAAAATCCTGGTGGAATTCCTGAAACTATGGCACCCAAATATCTTCAAGCTCATTTAAGAAATGAACGTGAAATCTTCCAGCCATTTTATGGACAGTACGGGCTACTTATAGCCTTCCCAAGCAGTGTTGTAAGCTTTGGAAGATAGGAGTACAAACAGATTCCTAAAATATAATTGTGTGTTGAGTGACATAGTCTTCATACATATCTATCCGTCTTGCCCGCGATCTCTAAATATCTGCTTATAAATGTTAAGTCAGATCTTAATGAGATCAGTGACAGATCCAGAGAGGGGGCACAATAGACGCGCGCCTCTCCCTCAAAAGAAATACTTTTTTTATAACAATATTTCAACAATTTGTCTCAGAAAATAAATAATAAAAAACTTTTTAAAGAGATAACTTTTCTTTAAAAATTCTTACTAAAAAGTAAATAATAATTTTGTTTATGCATGACAAAAACAGCATGATGCGCGCTCTCATAGTAAGTCACTTTATAAATTATTGAATTGTCGTGCCACATGCTTTTCTTTTTTCTTTTAAATTATTTTTTTGAGTTAGTCCGGTGTTCGGATACTTTTTCTCAAGCTAATGTGACCCAAATCCTAAAGTGTTCTGCAACCAGTCAAACGTCACAACGTTACAGGCTAGTGTTTATTTTACAATAAAGAAGTCCATATTAAAATAAATAATAATATATGCTTTTAAAGTATATAAATATACAGAAATGTATGAAAGTAACAATGGAATATTCTATTGCCATCCGACTTACGTCGCTGTGCAGAGCTTCATCATTGTATGACGTGAGGAAATAAGTTAACGTTGCAAGATTTGAGGACACGAGTCCCACGACCATTGTGAATTAAAGAAAAGAATGTAAAAAGCTTAGTAAAAACTTGGATGGTATCGACCAGTGCTTCTCACTTTACCTGCGCTCCGCAATTTTTTTTTCTTTTTGACACCGCAGCATGTTTCCTGCAACGAACACCGTGTCACCACGACGTTTAACTGGAAAATTGCTTGACAAATATGTGTGTACTTCCTCCATTTTCTTATTTAATATCCCATGCACGCTTCTTTAAAGCATGTTATCTATTTGACAAAAAAAAAAACGCAATAGGATGGAAGCAAAAGTGAGCATAAAACGTCAAATATTCTCGTAAGATAGACATCAAAAGAGTATTGCAAGAACTGGAAAGAAAGCAACTTATTGAGGACAGTAACTGATTCACGTTTTTAGGAATACTGTTTCGTAAAGAGAACATTCTTAAATGTTGAGGCTCTCCGGGTCTCCGCGGCATGTACTTAAATAGGTCTCAACGGCAAAAGGAAATTGAGAATCACTCGTCTGGACAAACGCAACATTCATCTCGTTTGAAAGTTGTTTCCCGTTAATGTAATTGATACACTGCGTGATTATTACCTGTGAGCATTCTTTACCACTAAACAACGCGCACCTTCCACATAACAATTTATAGGGCTAATACTACGGGCTTAACCTATTTGGTGTCTGTCCTAGTTACAGAAACAGTGACTATAATGTTTTGTTCACTGAGCTAGTGTTACTTTTACAGGTTATTCAAGTATTATGTAAGCATCCAAGAGAGGAAGAAGTGTTCAAGTCTTGCTAATTTTTGATGGGTATCTAATTTGATATGGTAAGGGCATCTGCTTTATTTTCTGTAGAAAAGGCGTACAAAATGAACAAAAATGTGCTTTCGTAATACTTATTTTTACCAATGGGCAAAGTTACTGATGTTGATCACGCGTTGAGCTTGTTTCGGAGCCTGAATGAAAATTTACGCAGTCGCCACGGTTTTGTTTTCTTGTATAAGATGAAGCTGTTACTTCCACTTTTCTAGTGAGAGTCCAAAATGATATGTATGCATGTATGCGCACTGGTAACGGAACAGTAAGCCATCAATGTCAGGAAACGAGTTCTTTTATGCATTTAAACTGGTCCACAGTGCAACAACGTTCTTGTTAAGCTCATCGTAATGCAAGATGCAACAACTGTACTCGTGTGGGCATACCAGTAACGGTATTGGATAGAGAATGTAAGAGCTCTTTTTTTATATCTCTCTGAGCTTCTGAATGGGCGATCTGATCATGTAAATTTCATTCAATAGATGAACAAGAGAGGGCAGGCGGTGAAGATGTGTGCAGGATACTGCCCTTGACCTTGTTTTGTTTTAAAAGTCTCAATTCAATGACAACGATATTCGTGACATTGACATCTGTTACGCAAGGTACTGTTTTTGTAATAAATGAGATACAGAATATTACCAAATCGCGATCTTTCAGTAGTGTCCTGTATTTACATGATGGAATTCGGAGCTTTTTCAAGATTATATTACTGTTCACGTTGCGCGTTTCTCAAATTATATGATATAAAATGTCATTTGGAAAAAGAAAGAAAGAAAGAGAAAGAATGAGACTATGTGAGCAGTTACCTATAAAATAAAGAAAAAAAAATGTTGTAATTTCTGGCTTTGTTGTTGTTTTAATATACAGGGTGTTGCACAATAACACGGACAAATTCACATCACGGGATTTCTGACATGAAATGAAAAAAATAAATCAGTAAAGACCATTAAGGATGCACAAATGTTTCGTTTCGGCGCAATAGGTTGTTGCCCAAAGCGTGCGATAATGAACTGTATGGCTTGGTATTTCCAATTGAGGCGGCAAGGTACCCTCAAAGACTTCAAACCTGCTCTATCCAAAACTGCATATTCCAAAATTGTGCAGTGGATGTGCAAGGGATTCCCAGACATTCTTTGGAGTAAATAGCGGGTCGAAATAAACATTACGACTTTATACTTATGATTAAAGATGATAGACGTAATCACTGCCATCCAAACGCGCAATGACAGTCTCCTTTATTGATAAATACACAGAAGGTTCGTTGAAATGTAAATGAGTCTTGCTCCTGGTTGTTATGCAACCACGTACTATTAAAACAAAATCGTTCTTTAAGGCTCAATCGCAGTGGGGTTTTCCCGCCTTTTTCGTTTTACGTCAATTATTCAAAATTCATTGCAGGTAAATATACTTTAACTTTCATGGACCAAAGTTCGTTTCGTATTTCGATAATGAGTTCAATTAGCTTTAAGAAAATGTTAGTAATAACTTCAGGATTGTGTGCAGACATATTGGGGACATTATTCTGTCCCAAAAGTGTCTGTACACAATCCTGAGGTTACTAGTAGCATTTCTTTAAAATTCGTCTTTCGCACCTTAGATATTTGTTAAATTATTCTTGCAACAGTGTATCTATCATCCGTTATGCCTGCGCGAATTCTCCCTTCTATTGATTTATTTTTAAAGACACTTGGGTTGTTGTTCATAGTTGATCACCGATGCAAGACTTCGCTAAAGATGTAAGTAGATTGAACAGATATGAGTAATCTGGTTACGTTAAATTTATAATGTTCAGAATTTTGAAGTATAAAGTTAGTAAAGGATATTTCCCAATCATATCTTCTCTTGAACTTTGTACGTCGTAATTGCTTCAGTAGTAGACTCTTTCAACTATGACTGTAGTTTTTAGTTCCCTCCCCTTCTCCTCCCCCCTCCTCTCTCTCTTCCCAATTTATATTACAGTTCTGATTGAAGAAATTTTGTAAGCTCCGCAATAAAACAAATAAAAATGTAGAATTTTTCACAACAACAACAAAAAATCTTTATTCCATAGCACACTGAGATGAATGCAAACATGTAGAAGAAGACAATTGCATTTAAAATACTAATTATAAAATGTTGGTTTTGGAAGTTTGTATATAATTTGGTTATTAATATTTAATCATAAGTATAAAGTGAAAAAAATATATGTATGAATGATCACACGGTTATTGTATAGAGTTATTTTTCCTTGCCTTGAACTCATCAAATTTATGCCATTATAGTTCAAACCTTTACATAATACACGCTATTGATAGTGTGTTGATAGAAGGGTCAAATTAAATAATGTCTCTTGAGTCATTGTAGTTTTCTTTATCTAAGTTTTAAGTTAGAAAAAAAAACTTCGTTTCATAAAAGCAATACTACTAGGAAATGACAAACAATAACATTCATAAATCGATACTTAAGTTTGGAAATGAATCATTAATTTTACATATGATTAAACACTGTAATGGTGTCGTATGTGAATATACGATTTTTTTTATTTTCATCAAATAAATCACTTACACCACGAATACCTATATTCGCTGTCCTTTATACTGTAACGTCTAAATCAATACAATATTTCTTTATTTTGCTTATTTCCAATTTAGACCTCGCCTGCCTTGCCCTAGGGGCGGTACTGGTTGATGGTTAAAGTGTTCTTGGATTCTGAAAGAGTGATAATACTTTATCATTTACCTACAGGACACAAAACTACAGGTGACTGTTATAGTCAACAATTGAGTAAAAAAAAAAAATCAAAGCAAAACTACGTGGTAAAATTTCAAAGATGTTCCATTATGTGAACAACGCGCATGCCCATAAATCTCACGTTTCATAAAACATACTGAAGATGTGTGTGGCTTTCAAATGTTTTCCTACTATTAACATTACCCAAATCTTGCGTCGTTGGATTTTTATCTGTCTCCGAAACTCAAAATGGACTTGAAGAATCGCCGTTTTAGTCATGACTATGAGGTATAAGTGCTGTGGAAAGGTGGTTTCCCATAAAATAAAACACTTCTACAATGTGTGGGTACAACTATCTCAGGTACGTTGCATTAAATGTATGCAATTGAATGAAACTGAGTTGAATAATAAGTGTTATTTGGTTTGATTTTGCACTTACTTTTGTGTTAGGCCGGAAACTTTTCGTCCACCCCTTTGTAGTAACGTAAGCATTCTTCAGTCTCTGATTAGTATACTTGGTCACTATTTGTTAGTTCTTGATTCTTCTAATACAAATGTGTATTATGTGACCTAGATGGAAAATTTGGAAATTGTTACGTGGTTAAACATAAAAATTAATCGGTGTAATGCATAAACAGAACATTGCAGAAATAATAGGATAAAATATCCTATATGTTTACAAATAAAAATTAATAACAGAATAATTACACTATCAAAAACCTTTAAATTACCGAGCCGCCTTAGCTCAGTGGTATATTGTTGGCGTAGCCTTCGGAAGGTCGTGGGTTCGATCCCAGCGGCCGACCATATTGGCTAAGATTTTACCAGTGTTTTTTCCTCAGTCAGACCAGATAAATACCGGGATGGCACCTTCAACATAGGCGCTGGACGACACCTTCCCGAATCCTTTCCCCTCCCCTATTCCGTCCTGAGTCTTAGATGCCTAAAGACCATAAATGAAATTCAAAATTCAAAAACCTTATAAGTAAGTACACGAGAGTTACTTTCCTACTTTTGATAACTTAAAAACTGTCTGATAGTCACTGCCAATCTGCTATTGGGGCCCGATCTAGCTCTGTACAACTCTGTCTATGAGTTGGTAGTTATAGAAGTCGCGACATCATAAAACCCTTTTTTTCATTTGTAAGAAAATCAAAGCAAGTGAAGAACAAAAAAAAAAACAAAAAAAAAACGGACCCAGGAAATCTTAAAAGCATATTTTACGAGTAACCATAAAAACCTTTTGTGCATCCACTTCCAACCACTTTACCTTTAAAATATAGAAATTCCACGAAAATAAGACTAAAAACAATGGTTTATCGTTCTTAGCGATATCACATAGATAGAAGAGATAAGAAAAGAAACAAACAAGAATTATGAATGAATAACATTATAACAGAAACAAGCAAACCTTACAGGAGAAAATACTCTAGGAAGGTTGAAGAAAACCTCAGATAAATAAGGGGTCTTAGATCCATGCTACGCAGAAACCATAGCGTTGGTTGGTCCAAAACAACGCACTTAAAATCGCGAAATAAATTTTCCTTTGACGTGATATGTGATTCGCAGAACAGACATTTTCAAGAGTTATAACGACCCTAAAATGCAGGGTTGTATTTACAGCAGTAAAAAATATTATTATGGTCTTTCTCATTTCATATTCTTTCTCCTCCCGAGTCTCCATTTTATTTTTTGTTGTTTTCTTTTTTGTGTTTTCTTTGCTCTTGACAAAACGTAAGGAAAGAGATTATCTGTGCTGTCAGCCATTTTTTTTGTTAAAGCAAAACATGAAACTATTTGAAGAATGAATAGAAAAGCAGGCTTGAATCTGTTAGGCAGTTCGAATGTACCTTCTAAGAATTTCACAAATCGCCCACAGCAACCTTTCAATTAACGAAGTAAAAATAACTTTTTCATATTCTTTAAAACGCTAGACGAACGTTATACTGCTATTTTTGTTATCTTTTTGACGTTTTTCATCTCCATCTTTTCGCCAATTTGTCTAATAATCCTACGAAAATTCCGTATTCCTTAACGTTCTTCCGTTTCTGTAGAAACCGGGTGTCTTGCTACTTCAGTGTTGCCAGCAGTAAGATAATTTCCTGTAATTTTAAAGATAATAAAATATTGTTGCAATGCGTAATAAAAGATTCATATAGAAAATGCGAGAACTAGTCAGTAAACAATGAAATTTAATTCGGCATACTAGTTTGTACTCCTGTACAATTTCTTGAAATACCAATGTCGATACTTATCACTTCATTTTTCGGAAGTAAATGTTTATATACAGGATTGTTTGCACCTTTGTATATGCAAATAAATTGATACCGTAACTTTCTCGTCTTGTCTGCTGTCAAAAATAGCTTTCTACTTAAGTAAGTCTTGTTTGCACCTTTGCATATCTAATATATACAGAACGGCCTGTTTCCGTCCTTGTACATGTAAAAAATATAAGATTCATACATAGGCGGATTTACGGGGGAAATGGGGTGTTATTGTCCCCCAGTCATTTCAGAACGACTTTTAAATATTTTCATTCTAAACGATAGCTTTTAAAGTAATCACCCCCCTCAAGGTCTCGCTCCTAAATCTGCCCATGTATTCATAGCACACGCCGTATTTTCTTGCAATTTAAATTATAATAATTGTTCCACTACAAAAATAGAACTTGTTTATAAAATGATTTTTCTTGATGTCTTCCCTTGAAAGATCTTCGAGAAGTAGGTGTTCGTGATGAAAGGTGGCTTGATGTTGCTCGGATAGAATCCTATGGCGAACGTTTGTTACTGCGGCGATGAACGTGCGAGTTCCTTATGCCATAGAGTAAGTAAGTAAGTAAATCTTTCCTTGACAAACTCAAAGATAGCTTTCGTAAATTTTATTTTATGTGGACCATTTCAGTAATTATAGACTTCGGCCCGTGACGATGATATGAGAGCAATTCAGTTTAAATATTCCACAAACATTCATGACTCAGGCAGGATTCGAAATCGCAACCCCATGAACGGTGACCCAGTGCCCTAGCCCACATGGTTACCGAGGTCAGCGATAGCTTTCGTGTTCCGTGACTGATATCAATCACTGGTGCACGCCATATGCACGAAACATTTTGGAAAATATAATTAATAATGTCACTACGGAAGTTCACGAGAAATGTTTGAAGGGTGTCGGGATAAAACAAGGAATGTCCGTTTCTAACGATTTTGTGCTGTTCGAACTCATTCTATTGGGGAAAATTGGAACTACAAAAATGTCAAAGAACGAAGGGTTAAAACTTATAAATGACCACAGGAGACAATAATTACATATTTGGTCAACCGTTTTAACAGTAAGGAATGAAGAAATTAAAACTTGATTTTCTCAATAAACCTGTTTTGTGACATGTCCTTTCATTTTTGTATCTTCTCAAACTGATTAAAAAAAAAAAACTTGTGCAGCATGACTACGAAATTACAGACTTATACACCAATATTATGTTACGGTTAATATATCAGACGAAGCACTCTTCTGTGCATAGTCATAAATAAAGGTATTTTAATGTTTTAATTACGTTTTTTTTTTAATATTTTTGAGACACTTGGTGAGAGAGTGAGTTATGCCGCAAAGTCAATAAAAGGGTGATTACTATTTACTTGCATTTTCCTGACTCGAGTTTGCAAACTGATGGTCAATAATTGTTGTCCGATGCAAGTATTTCGCCAGGATTTTCAATGGGGGAGGGGAGTTAAAATTGGGAGGGCGTAAGTGAAGTTTAGCACAGTTTCTATAGATTTTTATCGTAAAAATTTAAAGTTAGGGAGGGTGCGCTCGAGATTTTGGAGGGGTGACATCCCCCACAGGGGAGTCTGCCAGAACCGCTGGTCCGATGGCTACAAGATCATCATATTGCAGACAAACGTCATATTGCAGGCAGATCATCATATTGATATGGTTAAAATTTAGACTAATTCCTTTGAGATACAATTTTCAAATTGAACCAGAAAATGCCACAATAGGTATCTGTTCACAATACTACAATACTCAATTTTGGAATGAGCCTAGTTCGAATTCGAATTTTATTTACGGCTTTAGGTATCTAAGGCTCAGGTGGGGATAGGGGAGGGGAAAGGATTCGGGAAATTGTCGGCCAGGGCCCATGTTGAAGGTATTATCCCGGCAATTGCCTGGCGTGTCTGAAGAAAAACCCTGCAAAAACCTCAGTCGCTGGGATCGAACCCACAACCTCGCGAATGCTACGCCAACGCTCTACCAGTTTTTTTTTTAATTTGGTCCTACGCGGGCTGTTTTTGTTTTGTCTCTTTACTGTATTGTACTTGTATTCCGTTCAGAACTATCGAATCAAAAAAAAAAAAACATATTCACAAACATCCATGCCCGAGGTGGGATTCGACGATCCTTAAGTCGACAGACTACCGCACTAGACCGCTCGACCGCCTCGATCGGCACCACTGAGCAACGGCGGCTCGGTAGGAATGAGCCTATTATAACATGAATCGTACAGTTGATACAATGTTGTTATGCACTTTGATAGAAACTAAGAATAAAGTGATTACTTCTTCACAAGTGACTGCGCGCACAAAGCAATTACCCATTCAATTGATTATAATTTTTCTTCCCATGAAACAAATCTCTTCCATTTTCGTGAGCCTGAAATCAACCTTCAATTTACACATTTGTCACCGTACAGATCCCGCTTTTTTTCTATTAAAATTCTTTTAGCGTTCAAACGTTCTTTTTTGGGGGTAGGAGGAGACTTTCTTGTGAACACAGAACCTTAGCAACTTTCGAGAAACAGGCAATAGTTTTCAGATCTTGCAATTCTATGAGGGATGGGTTTACCTACCGTAAAATTTTCTTCCTGAAGGATTCCACGGATTTATGGGATTTTATACACAATATCAGTATGAAATATATGCATACTAGAATCTCTCATTTAGCTAAATCACCCTTGAGTTCTCTCTTTTTCTTAAATAATAATAATAATAATAATAATAATAATAATAATAATACAGGACAAATGACAATCAACAATGAAATTTTGGGAAGCAGCCTTGATAATACTCTTGAATATCTTTTAAATGAACCAATCAACAGTTTGAATACATTAGTTTTAGAATAGAAATTTGAAAACCTGGCGGTTGAAGTCTACCATTGCAGGCATTCAAATTTCTCATCCATAAATAAACAACTTCAAAATATCAGGCAGGTCATTTTATTCACGTGTCACCACCATTTTCTAAAATTCCATTGTTGTTTCTCATTTTGCCCAGCACTTTTTTTTTTGAAATATGAAAAAAAAAACACACACACACAGGAAGATAGGCACTGAAATCTCTTAACAGGAGTCTGCTGTTTAGTGAAAAAATAGTGATAAATCTTTAGGTCGTAAGAGGGTTAAAATATTCTGATTGCAGATACAAAACAGAGGATGTCTGAACTTGAATTTATACTGAGATGTTTTAATAAAAGGCTCGCCATTTTAGTAGTAGTAATATTTCAATATCTCCATTCCCTTTCCGAAATTAGCAACCACTTATATCCGGCTCAACATGGTATGAAATAGGCTACACATTTTAAAGCTAAAACTACAATGACGTATTATTTTCGACCATCTTAAATTTGGACAAAAGTACATGAAAGGCGACAGATATGACCTTCCATATCTGTAAATGTATAACAATGTTCTTTCATTGTATGCGTTCAACTAAGAAGGAAAAGTATCCGAAATATGGCACCTTTCTCATACAGCAATAATACAGATGTACAAAATTTAAGTTATGCATATTCAGGATCCGAAACAACGAATTTCCTCAGATATACTCCGGAATATGTTTCGTGCTATGTTTGAATGCTGTTATCAAATGATCTACAGTATGTGGGTTAGATCTATGTTTTTGATTAAAATTATGATGTCCAAATTCAAATAAAAAAAAATGTTATAATTTTGATCCCGGATATTGCAAATTAAAGCACGAGATACGGCACGTGGATCCATATGTCTAAAATTTAAATCCGCATCTGAAATAGGTGAGTTAATCAAATTTAGGGAATGAATAGCAGAACGAAGAAATCAAGGCATCAATATTATTCCAATATCATTATTTACAAATAGTGCGTAGCCCCATCTCTTAGTAATCTTGTGTAGGATATCTAAATCCAACAACAGGAATTTTCCAAGTAGTATTATATAATGAGGTTTCTTCTTGAATTCCACTTAATACATACATACATACATCTTTATATATACAACATATATATATATCTTTCAGTTTGTTTCCTATAGAGGGGAGTGAAAGAGAAATATACTCGTGTTGCTTTGATAGCTTTAAAAAAATCCACTCACGTCAACAATGGCCTAGAAAATTTTAATCCTGAAATTGGGAAGGTGGGGGCGGACGGCCGGATGAAGGTATTAAATTATACACACCCATACGCTTTATTTTCCATTGGAACTTCCAATATGAAATTCTTGCTACATTATACTGAACAATTTGACTACCAGGAACAAAAAAAAAAAAAAACAACAACATATGAATATTGGTATCACGCAGTTGCTGAAAGGAAAGTATTACGTGGAAGTAATGTAAATAAATGTATAGGAATGTTCTGTCGAAAGAAATTCCGAGAAATCATTAGAGCTGAATCCTTAAAAACTCGTATGACGACTGTGATTGGGTGGAATCTGTCGCCTAGATACGTTATTGAAAATACGCCTTTTGTGTGTTTATTAGAAATAAAAGAATTAGTTTTATAAGTAAAAAGAAAATAATATGATTACATGAACTTATTACTAATGAAGTACCAAAGCACGATTCCATTTTAATTTCCTTGTTGGAAGTTTAATCCGAGAGTTATTCAGCATTTTAAAAAAGGTATTGCGAGCTAATTAGCAGTATATGAATATTGTACTTTCACGTCTAATTGGATTATGTTTTAAGGCTTATATAGTAAAGGCAAAATGAATAGGATGTGATTTCAAAATCGGTTTAGATGGATGGGTTTAGTGTAAAACCTGACAATAGATTTTACCACGTTTTATTTTCTTCTCATCAAAATCATATCAACACATTTTTAACTTCACACTTTTAAAAAAATCATTTAATTTCCTTAAAATAACATGTCTGTTAGCATAACGCATTACCAATATAGTTCGGGTAGAATAACTTGACTATATTATCACCGAGCGCTCGAAGCACAGTTAGCAATTAAAAGTTCTTGGAAATGATCACAGCGGCTGCCTATCCTGACCGAAGTTTATCCAGGGTTTTTCCTTAGTCACGGCCTATCTCGGTCTGAACTTGGGTGCTCAAAGTTCAAATTGATTGTATTATCAGTCATTGGATAGACAACTTCTATTTATGTAAGATAACCGAAAATAGTATTGCATAGATTCTAAAAGTGGCACTAGATAGCACCACAATACGGCTTGAAGATATTAAGATATCATTTGCTAGATTGCAGTCGCAATGCGGAGCTCAATTTTAAAAATGGCTACCTACTCAAGAAGTGTATATTCAAAGAATATTGTGGGCTAAAGAACTTCCTTCAAAGTATGTTTATTCATAAGAAAAAGTTTCCAGTGTACTTTGAGAAGGTGTCCATCGTTTAAAGCGGCGCACAACTGGATTGATAAATTTTCTGAATATCATTATTTGGAAAACGCACAACAGCACGCTGGCCTTCGAATGTATTTACACCACTCGAGTACGGTAAACGATTTAAAATTGAACTCTGCATGGTTGCTACTGCTACCTGAATATCACCAAAGTGAATTGCGCTGCCGCCCTTAGAATCTACTCTCTACCAGTTCCTGTCGTCCTAGATGTTCGTGACCTATCTACTCTCTTCTCCTTACATAATGCAAAATAATAGTGTTAACATTCATAGAGGGTAAAAACACTTCAAAGAAATTTAATATTTGTATTTAAAAAAATCACGCTTAAAAGTTTGTCTGACAGTCTCAACATCCTCGCAATATCATTGAACTGTAGCGCCTATGTAAGATACATCATAGATGCTATAATAACATAAATTCAGCTTCTACTTAGCCTAACCGGGAATCGTTAACGTGCCAACGAGGACCTTGTGTAGCACACGCACAAGTAAAAATCGTACGTATACGATCTCATTGGGATTGACGGAACTTCTCAGTGTCGGAGGGTGCGAGTTCTACAGCGGTCATTATACACAGACTGATCACCCTCATTCCATCATGTCCAATAACCACTTGTTGTTACCAAACCAACATCTACCCAATCCTAATCACTCTAGAAATCATTCTAAAATCTCAACGCAAGGCCAGTAACCGTTCATCGCCTTCAAGCTCCAGATCTCTTTCTCCAGTTTCTTGAAAACCAAGAACTTCCAACTCACCTCCACAGAGGTAGCAACATACTCTCAGCAGCTCCGGCCGACTCTCTATATTGTATGAATGCCACCGATCAGTCTTCATACCACCAAGCAGCAACTACTACACCAACGCATTCCTTCCTGCTCTGCAACTGATACCAAGTTCCAGACGCCTAAGCTACTGTTACAACAACTCCCACCGTACGTTTCACTAGAAGTCATAACGAGAATCATCCCGACCAGAAATGGAATAATCCTTTAAACACCGAACTCTGATTTTGCATTGATAGCGTCTCTCCGGCTTTACCTCTTTCATTTAATTTATATATTATATATACAGCGCCACTTTTGTAATTACTTCTTTAATATAAAAATATAAGTCTCAGTTCTGTTCGGTGCCACTGTACGCAATTACTATTTCTATTCGCAACAAACTCATAAACTTAAATGCTTTTAAGAACCTAACAGATTTTTTAAAACAAAGGTGCCTAAGTGAATACTCACTATACGTCTCGGATTTAGCACCCATAAATTATTCAATAAACCAATTTAATTCCAGATCTGTACGGCCAGTTACTGAGTTTTTAAATGCATGTTCCACTTTCGAAAAACTTAACTTCTAATATGCCGGAAGTAGACTCTATGAATGGAAAGCGTTGATCATTTTAACAGAAAACTCACATATCCATTAATAATAATATATATATTGTATAATACCTTTGAATACAATCGACGTCTCGTAGGCTGATAGTGAATCGATTACCATTCAGAGATCTTTACAGACTTATGATTATTCATATTCAAATCAGGTTCTGCAATGGTTCAAGGCATTTGACGTTTAATCTCCTGTGTCTATGTAACTAAGTTGCCACAAGTCCCCACCCTTGCTTTAAGAAATTCAAAGCAAACAAATTTTAAGTCGAAATCTTTCACATTGTTCCAAAACCATCGCAATGTAATCGGATATCAATGTTACGGATTTCCACTTAAAGACTTATGACAGACCACTGCAATAAATAATCATTCAAAATATTTTAAAGTCCGTAGAAAGTTTTCTGAAAATTTACAAGTCCCGCGCAGCAAACTTTTAAAGTTAAAACAAGTTCCAACGAACATAGAAAACGCAGTAAAATTTCTAAGTTAATTTCGTTTCTCAAGACTTAGAAAATTTAACTAGCAACTTCCCAGCAGCAATTTCCCCCCATTTGAATAAGTCGATGAATATATTAGAAATGCCATTCTGAGCTGAAAATCCACAGGGTTTATATACCTCCGGTCGCATAACTAAAGACCCCTGGTGGGAAACGTCCACTACTACACATCTTGCTTCCTCTCTCCAGGCAGGCCGTGTCTTCTCTTAGTCTGCAAAGCACAAGACAGCACAAAGAGACAAGGAAATAGCATCTCTACCTCCCGTCGAGCTTGGCCGACTCTCCACATACTATCTATTGTCTAGGCAGCTTTCACCAGCGTGCCTGACTTGAATTTAGCTCAACTTTTCCTGGTTCTGAGCTTCTTCTAGAGTCCTTCACAATTAACATAGAAAATTATCTGTAAATGAAGCCAAGTTGTTTATCGAATATTCAAGCTTTAAAAACATATTTCATTATACATAATAAAGTTGTTCACACATAAATATGTATTAAATTTATAACTACCTCCATTTTAAATATATCCGGCCTAGCATTACTAACCTAATATTACACAAAAAATGGTACACTCAAAATACAATTCAATTATGTACACTACGGTTCAAAGAAATCAATGCATACTTTAATACACAAAAACTATCTGACTTTTCCGGCTAAAGTTCATGTCTTCTTTGATTGTCCTAGACAAAATTTTGGGGCACTACAGCATCCACCATAAGAAATAAATTCAGTTTCGAAAACTTGGGTAAACAGGCCAATCTACAGAATCTAGACAACAAACCAATCCGACAAGAAGAACTCCGATACTTTCTGTGGTCGTAAGAGGGGTCGATCCAGATGTCATTGATACTAAAACAGAGCAAGAACTCACCATGGAAGGACATATGATCTCAAAATGCATCAGAATCAAAACAAAAGAAAGAATACCAAGCTATATGATCAGGATTCTCACACCACATCAGCAGACGATTGACAATCTAGTAGCACACGGAGCCTACATCTAAATGTAGAACCATTCTGTACCATAACTCTCGTAGCTCTCCGCTGTGAAAAATGCCAAGCCTATAACTCCCATTATCCTCAACAATGTCCAAATGATCCAAAATGTGGCTACTGCACCGGAGTTCACAAAACCAGAGACTGTACCAACTTATAATCACCCCCTAAGTGGCGAACCCCACCATACCTCCAGTTATAAGTGTAAAGACCATCCTCAAATTGAACCTGATACACCAGCCTACATAGTACATCTCCGACTTCCAAAATCCGTACAGCAAGCTTCTATTATTTCAGACCAACAAACCGTTACAGTCGCTCAAACCCTTACTCACCTTACGCTTACCCTCCAGAATATCTTCCCATTTGACCGAGATGACAGTGTGAACGAGTAAGTAACGTATTCGTGAACTCACTGTGATCCGCTACCTGTTTCGCAAAGGCATGTCACAGTCCCCCTGGAAAGCTGTGCACTTCTCCCAGCGGTGCTCTTGTATTTCTATTCCCTTAGGAAAAGGGGTTGGCAACACTGTTTTTGGACGACCGGGACGATCCACATCAGATAATGTTGTCCTGCCCCGTTTGAATTCTGGCACCCACCTTTTGACCGTGGTCAGCATGTCGTCGTGAAACACGTTCCTCACTCGTGCACGATGCCATCTCGACTGGCGTTTTGTGACGCCACCACTACGCAACGCTAGCGATCGGCCTGAAAGTATGTGGATCTTCCTCACAAGGAAAGGTCACGATCTGATACAAGCATCGCCGGCTACGTAGCCGGCGATGATACAAGCAAAGCCGAATGAGACGTAGAGCAGCTGAGAGACTGTGGATAGAGAAGTAGAACAACAAAATTATAGGTGCAATGCCCAGGGGGAAAGGAGATAGGGACAACGGAAATTAGAAGAAGTGCGAAGAAATTACAGTATACCGGGTACATGAGATAATCTGCAGTAACTTTTGAACCAACAAAGCAAAATTAGCCAAACTTGGTACCAAGAAAGTACACCAAGAGGGAACGCCTAAAACATATTATGCATTAACACAGGATGAACAGTGTTGCCAACCCAATGGAAAGTTTTAATTTTCAAATGGCACTACGCCAGTTTATTACATATTTCAAAACTACATGTAAATGGAAAATATTTAATATAAAACTCATTTGCCACGGTTGGAGGCCTCCACAATACTAATAACGCAAGTAAGGCAGTCGAGCAAACCTAT
>JAGDQP010042088.1:0-10754 GCA_022664845.1 Lepisma saccharinum | reverse complement strand
AAAAAAAAATGTAATTTTTTCAAGATTTATTATAGTTTAGCGGATGCAGAGAACAGCGTTTTGGTCTTCTTTTAAGATTTATATTTTTTGTGGATCCTAAAAACTTTTTGGTCCATTTATAAGATTTATATATGTTTAGTGGATTAAAAAACTTTTTTTTTTAAAGATTTATATATATTTAGTGGATGCAAAGAAAAACGTTTTCGCCCTCATTTAAGCTTTATATTTTAGCGGATCAAAAAAAAATCGTTTTGGATCTCTCTTAAGCTTATTTTTAGTATATTTTTTTAATGGATCAAAAAAATTTGGTCCTCTTTCAAGATTTATATATTTTTAGCTGATTAAAAAACTTTTGGGTCCCTTTTTAATTTCACTTCGATCGCCTGTCTGTAACATAGGGTAGCGCCTTAACAGAAACAGTTATGGAGAAACTAAGTTCAGATTTGAGTCCAGCGGTTTGAATTTGTCCGATTGTTTTAATCTGTTCGCCGTAAAACTTCTAGGTTCTATTCGTTTGGTCAATTTTATCCATTCAAGGAATTCACGCTTCATTGTACTGTACGCAAGTAAGTACATTGTCATCGGGTCTCCTACAACAAAAACTTGTGCTTGTGGTTTAAATTCAAAAAAACTAGAACTGGCATTTTTATTAAATGCAACCCCCTATGATGGAGAAAATAATAGACAAGACCTTTTATATTCCAAACCATTTATTGCTACTTGAAGACAATCAAAGTCCTAATATCCGAAACCAGGTACAAACTGTAACAATTATTCTCGTTTGTTCACTTCTAGTTTAATCCAAAACTTTCTAGTTATTTTTTTTTCATCTGTTGTCGCTGTGTGTCCCGTTTCTTTAATGTTTTAATTCTTGCAAGTAACGTAAATATTATTTACAGGATGCGCTATTATATGCGCAGTCGAATATGTGCGTCACTTAAGAATTAAAGCATAAATATAGAAATTAGCCACACAGCGAGAACAAGCGTTAAGAACTAAAAGTTTGGTCCATTTTCGATTAAATCAAAAACACACAAACGAGGTTAAATGTTGCCTCTGGCATCTGGTTTTAGATACGTATCGATCACTCCAGTATTGTTACATACAGCTCGGTGTTCTAGACATGTCGTTTTTCTCTCTCCCCTCCACCTTTTTTTTTAGTTTTTCAATTGTATACGTCTTGGTTCCTGGGGATGTAAGCTATGGGATGGATTTGAAACGCCAAACCGTTTATTATTATTCTTGTCATAGAAGCAACAGAGGCTAATTTACACGTAAATAACCTACACTGAACATAATTTGAGAAATTAATTAATTAGTTTTCATATAATACATCAAAGTTGTTTTAGCGGTGACGCTACTATATTTAGTTCCATTTTGTACGTATGCTCATCAACTGGGAGGAAATTCTTAAAATTCGAAACGCTATACAAAATTGGAAACATTGTTTCGTAAAGAAGGAAGAAAAAAATCTTAAACATAACAAAGGATGAGATACTTGTTTGAATGAAACATTCATTCATATCAACTGAATAGGGAAAAACGGTAGACATACTATGTGTTTCTGTCTCAATGTGTTTTTGCTTGGAATAGTAACAAAAAGCTCAACGTTGAACAAATCACAAAGGAAATTAACTAATGACTTCATAATGTGAAAATGACAGAATAAAAAAAAACAACTGAATAATCCATTAATTTGTCACAATAGTAGAAAGAAAAATAAAGCGTCTAATGGCTTTGTAATATTTAGAAAAGATAGTAGCAGAAGAACAATGTGTGTTGGAGATCTGGGCTCCATCGGGCTCCATTACCGCAGTCCATCAGCAAGTGAACAAAACAATTGAATCACTTTGGCCACTTGCAGCAACGGTAATCTGCTCTGCTTTCTTTGGACGTTCCAAGATGTCTGCTTGCTTCACGATAATGCACACAAGATGCAGAAGGGCATGCACTGCCTTATTTTATAGTCAGCCAAACAGAGACTACTACTGAAGTTAGCAGTCGTTTTTGATGTTCCCATTTTTCTTACGTGTTTAATATGCACGTTTCTCTTGATATGAGTGTTGACATGATAGGGGGCAACAAAAGTGGGGAAGCGGCGGGAGGAGGAAAGGTACAGAGAGTTTGAAAGAGAGAGAGAGAGGATCTTGTGCTAAATGGAAGAGCCTTGAAAGAAGAACTGAATGCCGTTCCCTCCTCCCAGCGAAAGGAACAAAAATCCTGTTTGAATCCGAAACAGGAACATCCTTGAATGATCATCTAGAGAGTGGGGTGGTAGGGGAAGAGTAATATGTTGAGAGGTTCATCATTACTTGACTCTACGGACAAACCTGAAGAATGCTTATTGTATGTGAATTAACCCACTATTACTTTGACTGCAAGTTCACTTACAAGTGTATGTAGGTAATTACTCGCTCCGTGGTCACATCTGTAACATTAGCGTTGACCAGGTAACCTTACAGCTTTCGTCTTCATGTACTCGTTTGACTATTGGCGTAAATCACGTGTTTTTTTTAAAAAAAGAAAATAGTTGTATTGGTTTTAACTTATCATTTATTGCAAGACCATAGAGATAAAAGTAAATCCTACACATAAGAATCTAGCGAAAGTGGTGTATTTATTATCGACTTATATAAACACACTTCCCTACCTTTAACTAGCCATATCTTCTCGACCAAAATTGTGACAAGAGCGCATAGGTTCAGGTTACTGGAATAACCAAATAGGAATTGACCTCTTATTGTG
This sequence comes from Lepisma saccharinum, assembly GCA_022664845.1. Taxonomy (NCBI): domain Eukaryota; kingdom Metazoa; phylum Arthropoda; class Insecta; order Zygentoma; family Lepismatidae; genus Lepisma; species Lepisma saccharinum. The sequence goes on along the minus strand of JAGDQP010042088.1, from coordinate 8,009 downwards.
TAGGGAGTATGTTGTAACTACCCTTTCGAAATCGTGTCTTCAACTCTTTCGATGGTTTGCGTGGGAGGCCCTGATTCGATCCCTGTGCAAGCTTTGAAAAAAAGAAAACATTCCTATATCGTATTATAATGTTTCTTATTAATAAATTCTTCATTGTAGTTTTATAGACATGTTGAACGTTTTATCGCATTTTGGAGTTATACTTGCTTCACAAACATGTAATGCCGAGAAAGTGTCAGCAAGCGAGAGCATGTTACTAACCAGGTTAGATATTTTTGTGGCAGGGTGCAAGGACCAAGTATCACACCCACCCCGTTAAATCACGTGCCTCTTGACGCATGTAACAGAAAACTTCTTTATTTAACTACCATGAAAGGAAAATTTTCTATTGTTAAATTTGATTAGGAAGAACATATTGAACAACTAGTTCACAATGTTATGTGCTAATTCGGAAGAAAACATTTAATAATACCTTATATAGACGATTCAGATTTGAATTGAAATTTATTGATGGCTTTAGTCAGCTCAGGCTCAGGTCGATTTGTGTCAGTGATACATTTTCTTTTTTGTGTGGGTTAGACAGGTTACTATGGCGTAAACCCGTCTCAAGATTGGCAGATGACGTACTCTACCTCGGCTAACACTTTTCCGGGAAATGGTAGCGGCAAGGTGTCAACCAGGGCCTTATTTTAAGTAGAATTCCGGAATGGAATTCGTGTGGTGTAGCTGAGGAAAACTTCAGTCAGGATTGCTTGCAGTCAGTGACCTTATCGAACCTTTAGGGAGCGAAATTTATTGCTTAAAAGTGCAACTGCAAAACACTTTGTTGAATAGCCTCCGCCTTCTGAAGATTCACTTACACGAGATCTTAATTTACCAAACACGCACTGTTTTTGGCATGATATGTTTCTTTCGCGCGTTGAAATCTCCGGTCAGTGTCTCCAATAGCTTTTATTTTCTTCAGCAAGGAAAATGCTTCATGATTATTCAGTGATGTTTCCTGTACCTTACACTAAATGAAGATGAAAGTTTTCTAGTTAGTCGCCATTTTAATTTTATGGACAGTTTATCTATTTGTCTTTTCTAGATTTCGTTTCAAACTTTTAGCGCAATTTCTGACCAACCGTAACAGGACTTAACTTAGCCCCAGGTAAATACCACACAAGAGTGTATATATCATAGTGTGCGTCTTTTACGAGACATTGCATGCCATATCGAATTGTAACGCGTTTTCAGCATACTGAATGCAGTCTATTATAAACTTGTCACGACACCAAGGATCCCCTAAGCTAACCAAAAACTAGAAAGAAAGCACTAAGACGAAATAAAGCTTTGAAATGCTTTGTCTCAGATCGCATTAATCAAGAGCTGTGCTGTCTGTCTAGTCGATGTCTGTGTGTACCTCCATTTTGTATACAATGCTTTACAATCACAAATGGAACACGGAAGACAGATACGGAAAGGGTAAAATGGAAAAATAAAGGAAGAAGAGGAGAAAAAAATTGTCGTTTATTACTCTTGGGCACGATCCACTTCAGGGGAACTAACTTTGCTTCAAGGTTACCAAGAAAAAAAATATGTAAAGCATGTCCTTCAGCTGACACACTGCATACGTAAGTCATACTTAACATACCTGCGTGAATATTTCTGTCAAATTTTGTGAATTGTATTTTTGTTTTTTCACTATCGTTTAGTTCATACTATCAGAATTGACATTTACTTATTTTACAATGACTGGTAAACCAATCATTTGAAAAGTAACAGTAATTCTTATTTAATAATCTTAGTACTATTACCGTGGAAGGAACTTAGAAGGCGTTATAGTATGTGATTTATGCTGTTAGTATGAGTCTTTCTTGTCAATAATAATGTCAGTACCGTTACATTCAATAGTAAGGTCAGTACTGACTCTCCAGTATCAGAATATTTGAATCTGCGACCTTCTTAATCCCATCATTACCTGTCGTTATTCGAGTTCATACAGTTAGTAATTCTGTCATAGCTTGAAATTACTGAGAAATGCAAGTAAAGTGTTAAAGTATGATCGAAGCAGTTTGTAGTAACTGTAGGCTAGCTTTGCAACAGTGCTGTGGTAGGAGTTTATCGTTTGTCGTTTCGAATTTAAATTTGAATTTGCTTAAAATCCTTTAGGGATCAACTTTGGCTCAGGCCGAATGGATGATAATGGGAAAATTGGTGGCAACAAAAGAATTCCAAGAAAACCCACGAACACTTTTAGTCCACCACAAAACCCATATGGCATGAGCTGGGATCGAAACGGGGACCCCAACCACCAGAGATGAGCACTCAAACATTGAGCCACCGTTGATAGTGTATTTTCTTAGTGAACACCCCTTGAGATTTGCAGCTTTAAAGGCAGTGTTATTTTGGGCTAAAAACATGATTTTGTTGATTGAATTTAACTGAGGAGTAAAATGGGCTATGGAAACATGTGTGTCGTGTACGTCGAGAGTATTATCGGGGAAATTATAGCAACAAAATTATTTTCTGGTTTCTTCAAATTGTACCTTTGCGTTAACATCAGGAAGAAGGAATGACTAAACGCTAACAAGAAAGCAAATACTCGTTCAAAGGCCCGTGTCCATCCACGGAAGATAATGTTGTGCATCTGGTGGGACAAAGAAGGCGTCGTGTACTATGATTGAATTGCGTCCTAGCAATATAGCCATCGTTGCTGAGATTTATTGCCAACAACTCAAAACTCCTGGCAATTCAAGTCAAACGACCGGGAAGACTGCATCAAGTGATGTTTGCAACATGACAATGCCCACCCACGTTCCACTAACATGACAAAATCAGTTAACCAAGAGGTTGGTTGGGAGGTTGTTACACACACCCTTATTCCCCTACATATACAATTGATATGTATTGTAGGGTATAGATCATGAAAGCCTTCGATGAATGAGCCGGACGCCCTATCAGTTGCGGTTAACCAAAAGTTGGCACCACCGCCAGAAAGATTCCGACAAGAATTTTTCTCCGGCGTTGCCACTTTCTCGAAGTGAAAGGTGGTCATATCTTTTTTCCAAAGAGAAAAAGAGAAAGGAAGAGAAGAATAGTAAAGAAATAGGTGGCAACGTTTGGGTCGAAACCACAGAGATTCTTTCCACATGCCTGTGGTTTTGAAGAAAACATATGGTGACCTAAGAGGCCTTGTTTTGGACGAGAGAATATAATATGACACCACGACAGGAGCTGAGAATAGGCGAAATGTTCAAACCATACTTTGACACTTCTGCAGTAAATATCCGTAACGAAAATAAAGCGTATATTTGCGAAATATCTAACTGAAAATAAGGATAGCCCAGGTCAACGCTCTTATATTTGTACTGGGCCTTGTAGTGTCAATGTTCCTTCTCTAAAATGTGTAACCAACAATAATCGCAAGGATGATGAAAATGAAATAAACCCACGTATGTACGACTAGGTATTCATCTCCAGAACACAGAAAACTTAGCCCTTCTTTACTTTTTTTTATCCTCTCTCATTTCAACCCCTTGTTGTCCCTAAAGCAAACTCATTTATTTCCTAATTTTTGACCTTCTGGGAATCTTTTTTTTTCATAATGTAGAAGGAGCGAAAAGGGTAAAGGAAAAAAGGATGAAGAGAAGAAAAAAGCGCTTGTGCGCGAAGAGAATGGCCTAGACATGATGCCATACGCAAAGGTGTCCGGCGGCAATTCAACCAATAGCAAAAACGTGAGTCGTCGTCATGGGAACGTCCTGAAAAATCCTAACCTTCCAACTTTGCCCACCAGGGAAAAGGAGAAAAAAAAGAGAGAGAAAGTCCGTGAGTTTCTGCAGGAATGCCTAATATATACACTTTGAATTAGAGAGAGAGAGAGAGAGAGAGAGAGAGAGAGAGAGAACGGAGAAAAAGCATCCAATTGAGAAACAAAAAACAAAAGCAAAGACATTGTTAACGCAAATTAAAACAAACATATATTCACCTGAGGACCTTCTTGAATTTGCTCCTCTGAATTACTGTCTGGTCTAGTCATGTGTTTTCTATCTGAAAGCCCTTACAAATACAATTCAAACTCTCAACTGAAAATAGTTTGTCTCGAATTCTTGTGTTGTTATATAGAAATGAATATTGTGGATGCAATGTAGAGGTTGCTTGGTAGTGTTTACATAAGTTTTTGAAGTATACAGTAAATTCAAATACACCAGTCACTTTATCTTTTAATTTTATATTTCTGTGTGAATTTCATTTTAATTTAATAGTCATTATTTACCCTATCCACAGTCTCTATATTCTCCGTTACTGTCGAAATAATTTCATGTAGATTCGTGACAGATAGCTACGGGATTTTCTCAAGAACGTTATACTAAAATTTATTACACTAAAAGGTGGGGGGAGAAGTCAAATTGTATTATGAGATTGAGAAGCCAGGATAAAAACTGTTACTGTCAAAATCTTCAAAGTAGCATTTCTTTGGAGGGAATAAAAGTCCGTCATCATTTATTGACACTGACGCTAATGCAGTTGTAGGCCAGTACAACTGCAAGCAACAAGAAGCGTTCGGAATGCAACGACAATATCTGCACCACCTTTTTTCTATTGCACAGGCGAAGACACATTTCTCTTCATCCTGTTTTTATTAAGTTTCTGCGGCAACAAACATTTAGGTAGCTACTAGTGATTGGTTTGATCCTGAAACACACTTTTGCTGAATGTTCCAGCTAAACTAATGTAAATGTTAGTGAGCTGTTTATCGTTACTGTCATTGTGCACAGCCTCCTGTCATAAATCATATTTTTTCCCCCTCTCTTCTTTTGGTTGGTTAGTAGGTCATTCAGTATTTTGAAGGCCTTCATTACGGGAATCACGTGAATAGTAATATGATGTCCTTCATCCAAAGATAATACTTTTTCTTTTGAGCCCCTCTTGTTTAGTTACCCAAGAGCAAAGAAATCTTTTGGTTGTTTCTGGTTACTAAGAAGGAGTGGGAAGAGGAGTGCGAAAACATCACAATCCTTAAGGCACTTTTATATTCACATTTCTCTCCTTTTACGTTTTTCTCCGTCAAATTTTTATTAATATTCTCATCGAGTTCCGAAAGCTTATAACAAGGGCAAAATTTAAATTATCTTCTTTAGGCTATGGCCAATATCTCAAAATCGGTATCCCTTGATTTATGTACATAGGGATTTTATCCGTATTGTCTCGCAGAAGTGGATTTTTTTTAGCTGCTTCAATGTTTTAACTAGTTTCTTTTGAACACAAATATTTCAGTAAGATCTGAAAACTGTCTTAGTATTGAATTTCAGTTTATTTGTTTGTTTTCTATGTTGATATCGGTTTTAATGAACGCAACGATATGTTTCTGCGCAACATGTCTGGAAAGTTCGATACAAATAATTCTAACAAGAGAATATAAATGCACTACACGAAACTTAAGTACGTACATTGTAGTCAAGATTTTGAAGTTACACTTTGTTGTTCCTCCCGACCAGGTGCGGACCCAAAGGAGGGCGGTGGGGGCGATTGCCCTCCCCAAGATCCTCATTTATACAGCCATTATCATAATAAGTAGATAAATAAAAATCCCGGTGTGAGTGACCCAGAGAAATCTTATTATCGTAACTAAAAGTGCTTTGCTTTAAACAATGACAGTACATACAAGTACAAATATCATTGCACGACAAATCATCCAACACTGGTTGCATAACTATTTTAGAAAAAGAATGTACATCTGTTTCTACATATATACATTGTTTGAGAATATGATAACCACTTTTGAAAATATGTTCTGATCTTATTTCTCCCGGGGCGGCCATCTTTCCAAAATGACGGTTGAGTTTTGGATTTAAATATCACAAATAGGTCCTCAGGAAAAAAAAAATAGTGTCAAGACTTGTATGTACGAAGCTCCCCCCCCCCCTTCTCTTCAGGATATCTAGTAGAGGCAGAGTGTGTTTCTTTGTAGGGATGTAAGTGTTAAATTCTTTCAGTTCTGATTGGGTTGTATGTCCAACAATAAGAGTATTTCCATCTTTAGTAACGAAATTGTGTTTGCATTGCAAATATTGTAGTATACCATTTTATTCCCCATATTTGGCCCAGAAGTCCTTTCGAGCTCCGCAACAGTCAGAAAAATTGGATGATATTTCCACGCTGAGATTTCTCTTTCAGATGTTCAAATATAGCCATCAGAAACACCAAAACACAATTTCTCGTCGGACAGTTCATCACTGATTACTGTATAAAGGAAATAATCACATTTCCACATAACCAAGAAGATGTAAGAACTGGTAACTTCCTCATGGTTTCAATGAGCACTTTGTATTTCATCTTGCCAAAAGGGTTGTCACACCCATTACGCTGGTTGTGTCACGCCCGTTACGCAACACATGCCACCCCCGTTACGTGCTATTTAGCCTTTATTTAAGATTTATTCAACTGTTGATTTTGTAGATCTATTAAGATCCAAGCAATAATTTACTTCTGCAAAAGACAAATACTAAATCTCATGTTATTAAAGAGTAAAGTAAACTTTCGCTTGTTTTGCGTAACGGGTGTGACAGCATGCAATGCATTGAATTAAACTTAGCTAATTAATCAGTTAGTGTACTTGCAGCTCAAAATGCAGGCTGAATATTTAGAACTGATGTTTCTACTTCATTCACACTTTAGAAGTCACTGGAAAATCAGAGGGCTGACAAGAAATAAAAACTACAAACTTTTACCTGTAAAGGCAAAACCACAATCCCACCTATACATGTGTTTGTATTAGCAAATTAAATAATTTAATTTAATAGCACACTCTTTTTCTGGTTACTATGGGAAAATCTACTCTTCAAACTACAACTTCTACTGGAAATTTCACAATTATAATATAATCTAAATTTTGGACCTCAGGCTCACTTTTACGTGCAATGGCCGAGGACGATTTATCATGGAATGACAAAAGGTGCTATAAACGGCGAACATAAGTATTGTGTTTTCCATGAATTCGTGTTCAATATTAGTGAGTGGACTAATATTAATTTAAATAATAAATATTTGTTATGTTAGCAGTGAACAACAACATAAATACTGTGTATTTTAGCACTAGTTATATAAAGAATGATTTTCCATGGTGTGCGAATGGACTAATGTTAGCATAAATAGTCAACAAATAAGTGAGTAGTAAATCCTTCTGAGTAAGCTGAGATCTTATCAGTTATCACCTTACACTTCGTTAGTGTAATGTCAATTCCTTTCATTTGTTTATTTTTGTATATTGTGTGCATACCATTACATAATCTCGAAACTTGATTAAGATTTCGCATGGTCCGCTCTTTTTCAAAGTATTTCAAGTCAGATATACTGTAGAATGATGTGCAAATGTAGTATAAATTAGTATTATTAATTGTTAAAGGCCGATTGCCAACATTAAGTTTATATGACGCCGCATTTTTTAGAATGAAATAGTAAATTTGTGTGTAAATCACTGATCTCCTACTCCATACCTAATGTAGAATTTAAGTATTATAAGAAATGCCTGAAGTTATGCGACGAGTAACACTCATAGTCGAACGATGGAATAGTCACAGATACGCCCAAGTCAATAGCTCTGCCAGTGACTATGTGGGTTGCGCTTTTGAATTCAATTGCCTAAAACGAGCAGCATAAGAATAGAGAAGGACAAAAGTGGGAAATAAGCCTTTCTTCTTTAGAAAAATTTTGATCATTTTGTCAAATATAATCTTTAAGTCGTACATTTGTGAGAATCTCTGATATGTTTGTAGTATGTATTATTATAATATGCTAGCTTTTTGTTAGTTAAAAGTATAACTTCAAATTGATTTTAAAAAATAAAAATTTTCGGACCTACTTTCCACCGAATCTTCCCCTCCGAAATTTGCTCTGGGTCCGCCACTGCTCCCGATGTTCACAAGCCGAAGAATACCTCTGTGTACAAGACAAAATACTGAAATCCCTGACATATTCCTACACTTCAATTTTTCCACCGGACACACATTTTTCGGAGCCGGAAAGGA
>JAGDQP010042087.1:0-16664 GCA_022664845.1 Lepisma saccharinum | reverse complement strand
ACTCAAGAAAAGTATCAACAACATTCCAACACTTTCTCGACATTACTCTTCCATTCTCTAATTCTGCAGGTACAATTTTCTTTGTCTTCAAATCTTATAAAAACACATTCCTTGTACTAGAAAGACTGTCTCTGGTTACAAAGTATCTAATTTCTGACATCACAATTTATCAGTTTAAACTAAGAAGAAGGATTGCCGTCATAACAATAGTTCCGTTGCTTGCTTTAACCGTGCTCATCGTACTAGCCTTGTACTCGAAAGGAGATCGACAACCAACATTAATTATTATATTTAACATGTTACCATCAATGCAAATTTTATTGATCGACATATGGTTTATTAATATATCTCATATATTAAAGGAATACTTCTCGTTTCTCAATACAGAGATATCATCCTTTTATACATCAGAAAGTTTGAAGAATTCTACTTTACAAGAAAAGCTAAAACTCTGCAAAGATATTTCCGACATCAGGAATATTCATTATGTTTTGACGAAAACGTTGCATATTTTCAATGAAGGATATGGATTTCCCATATTAACACATATGCTAGATAATGTTTTGACCGTTATGTTTGAGTTCTACTCTCTGATTAATTTTGTTAATGGCAGTTATTCCGATCCAAATAATCTATTGAGAGCTTTCTCCAGAATATTATGTATGATTTACTTTGTAGGAAGAGCCTTTGCAGTCGTTTGGTCATCGGCAGCTGTTTGTAGTGAGGTAAGGGAACACTAAACCTTTATTCTGCTTATTGGAATTGATTAGGGTCCTACACAAGGCTGTGAGCTTCTAAGTACGTGACCCAAGTGTTTTAATAAAGTAGATTCTAAACCGCTCTGTTATTCATTTGAATCTTACACTCGCAAGTATGCGTTCGTCTGTAAAAGTGACCAGACTGTTACGCCTGTATATTTACTTTTTAATTAGTAATTTATTTGTGTGATGTCCGTATGTATTCCACTGGGGGTAGGTAAAACACGGGGAATGACATCATGAGAACTTGGGAAGGGTAGTAATTTATGTTTCGTCCAAAGTTGACCTTACCTGTGAATTATAAACTGTAAACTGCTATTTTGTCTTCTGCTATCGCATTTCATTTTGAGTGAAGGAAGGCCCATTCTACTCTGAATGAGGACGAAATTGAGCGTAGGCTGTTCGAAAGTGATGAATATAAGGAAGGTTTTCTCGATCCAGTAAATTGTTATGTGGTTAGGATAATACTGAGTGAGGTACAGAACATGACATTTTGTTATGTCTATCGAAGTACAGATTATGGTGGCTGGAGAGTCAAAATCCCGGAAAATAGATATTTTACTCACGATTTGTTTTTGGCAGGATGTTTCTCTACTTCTTTGCAAACTACCAAAATTTCCCAACACGATACTATTCTGTCCTTTATATCAAACCAAACGAGATAAGATTCACTATGCCAAGCAGGATTGTGATAGACAAACACCGTATGCGTGGGTTTTCTCGGGGTTCTCCCGTTTCCTCATAAATTCTTCATTCCACCAATTCATGCATCATCATCCATCCGCCCTGATCCAAAGTTTCTTAAAGGCCTTAAAAATGAAATTCAAAAATTCAAAATATGGGAATAATGAGTGGAAAAATTACAATCTTGATTTCAGACAAATATATAATTTAGCTAACTAAGCGATAACTCAAAGGAAAGCGGCATCAATGTTGTTAAGACATTTATTTGGGAGTCACTATATTTGTAGAGCACCATTAAATGCACTCATAGAATTCTTTCTCACTTCTGGGTCTTCTGTAGAAGTTACAAAGCATTACTTAGAAGTATTTAATCTAAGTGGTAAGTGAAATAATATATCTCTTTTCCAAAATCAACTCAAGATTAAGTTCCTCATAAAATTCTAGCGAAATTTAGGAATACTGAATACACTGAGGAACTGATTAAAGCGAGGTATTTGCTTCTCTGATAGATTTAATACAATTTATTAAAATAGATTTAGTAACTTTATTTGTTCTTTATTTCTGTTAGTGATTCTCTTGTCCTGGGATCTGAAACATTCACAACTGTTCCTCTCCTGCTTTTCTGGTTCTTGAGTTAAATAAATGAGGTAAGGCATACAAGCAGGTTGTATTCGTGTGAAGAACCTTTTACGTAATACAACGAAAACAGTTCTACTTCACTAAATTAATTCATTTGAACACGCAACGGGTGTAGTTCAGTTCAAAGGCGCATGTTGTTTAGAGTGGAAATACAAGTTGATTGCTTATACTTAGAGTGGAAAGGTGGTAATCGTATTTGGTTCGTTTCCATTTTCTGGTAGAAAAACTATTAGATTGTCGACAATTAGATCTGCTAATTCAAATAGGTTTCTGCACGTACATGTAAAATGCCAACACATGTCTTTACTTTCAGTGTTGAGTTCACTTGAATTTATCTCCAATTATTTGGTCCTACACCAATCACCTCTTTGAAGACATTTGGCAGGGTTTCCATAGTTTTACTCTCCACCTTGGTTCTATTAACAGCCAAAGTGGTAGCTCTCGACGTGGTAGATATCATGCAGTATTTTATTCTTATTCACAAAAGCATCAAGAAAATTCCAACAGTTTCTCGACATTACTCCTTCACTCTTCTACTGGAAAGGCTTTACTGAGTTACAAAATACGTAAATCTAAACGTGTATCAGTCTATATTGAAGAGGAAATTTCTCCTTATAACAACTGCTTTGTTTCCTTTATTAACCATAGTTATCGCTCTAAACTTTTACTCCAAAGCTTATTGTTGTCCAGGATTGGTAACCATTTTCTACGTTTTACCAACAATGCTAATTTTATTCATCGATATTTGGTTCATCAACATATATCATAAAATAAAGAGACATTTCTCGCTTCTCAGTGCAGAAATATCATGCTTTTGATGCATCACAAAATTTCAAAATTTCTACTTTACAAGGAAAGTTAAAACGCTGCAAGTGTATTTTTAACTTGAGGAGAAATTATAATTTGTCTAAAATTATAACGCCACTATAACCTCATTATAGTGAAATCGACATTTTTTTTAAAACAAATGGAAGCTGCGCTACTGTAAAAAAATGTTGGAATTTGCACATTTATAACATGCTTCTCGCAGTGCAGATGTTTCGTGATGCAGAACTTGGCTGCGTGCACTGCCGTGCATGTTGATTAACGGATTCGATAAAAATAATAATAAAACAATATAACTTAGCACAACGGTAATTAAATAAAATGAATATTCTCAAATCAATGACGCTGAAACATAACTTTTACCAAATTAGAACATTCATAGTACAAAATTCGCACATCACGTTAGTGACTCGCCCCATTCCGTGCCGCACTCCATTAATTAAGATCATGTTTATCCAGGAACGACTTTATAGAACCCACCAAGTATAAATAACAATAATTCACAATTCGGGAGGGTGAGGTAGGGTTGCCAGCTGTCCCGTATTTTGGGTAAAATTTACGCGTCCCGTATTATTAGTTTGTGTCCCATATTATCAGTAGTAAATTCAAAAAATTATTTTCAACATATCGATAATTTTAACAAATAGGGATGGTCTCTTTTTCAGCTGTTTACTATGCAGACTAGCGAGCAAATTCTGTTCACATCCTTAGACCCCCCAACATGAGTCCGGAGGATGAGGATATAATACCATAGACCTCTATTATGAGGTCTATGATAGTACTCACGCCTTGTGTTTGCTCTAGTTGGTAACATACTGCAAACAATGCGTGTCAATTCAAAATTTTTCGGCCACTTTTTGTGTTAAATCAACATCATTTGTTGTGTGGTTTCGGTGATTCAACACTGTGATAGTAGTAGCATGACACTATTCATTGAGTTGAATCAGCATTAACAATACAGTCGTGTGTTGAATCATCGAAATCAACACCGTCGGTTGTGTTTATTGAAGATTAAAACGGTGATCGCCCAGGGACAATCAAAATCGTTGAATTAACACAGTCAGTTTTGGAAATGCAGATATTAACGTTAACTGTGTTTAGAAAAATGAAATATCCATTTTCCGCCCGCCAGTGCTCTTGGGATGTGAGCATTTGCAAGTAAGACGTTTTCTGTTTGTAATTGATTCTTATGGATGTTTTAAATTGTGCGTAGTCTTATATTAGTACAGGGTCTAACAAGCTAATTTTAATTTAAGTTATTTAAGATTTGTCCCGTACTTTTCCTATTATCCCGTATTTTTTGCCGAGTGTCCCATAATTCATTCATCAAAAGGTGGCAACCCTACTTTGAGTCGTCAGGTCTAACACATGGCATACGAACCCTCATATATATATATATATATATATATGTAACATCACATAAATATATTCAACTAGTACATACGCTTTCCGGGTAAATTGTAGATCATACCTAACCTAATCGATTCAGCCACTACTGCTAACCCAATAAACGACGCCGTGCAATCTTTATCTAGAGGTCACTGCATACTCCCATAGAATAATGTGTATTCGAAATCAAGAAACATGCAAGAAATTATATGTTAGATCACTAATTTTTCATGATAAAAAGGAAACTGTCAATGAGATCATGCTGAAACATAGCCTCAAATTTTTCTAGGAAAATCTACGCCCGGCAGAGGAAGCAATATACAAAAATTAGCTATCCATATCAACTGCAAGGTACCGAGATAGGGACTGGAATATATGTGGGAAGTATACAAAAAATGTACGTTTTTGTCTTATAATCAACCGATGTCTCTTCTGCTTCACTTTCGTCCAGAAATGAAAATTTACTGTGATGTAGCGTCACCTCCCACACGGCAGCAATCCTAAGTAGGGATGTTTTTAGGGGGTATCGACCACCTGAATTTCGGGGATCCAGACTAAGGGTGTTCGGAATTCCATAACATTCCGGAATCGAAATGCGAATACTTGCGATTTCGAAAAATCGGAAAGTCGGAATTTTGGAATTCCAAATTATGAATTTGAATTTAATTTTTAAGACCTTTAGCCTAAAAGGATTTATAAAAATTTGCTTGAGTCTGGATGGAAGATGATAAGATGATAGGTGGAATGGACAAAGTGGAAGGAAACAGGAGAACCCCGAGAAACCCCATGCCCACGGTGTTTGTCCACCACAAAGCCACATGCCACGAACACGGACTGAGCCGACGAAACCAAGCGCCAGAAGCCAGCGCTTTACCATTAAGCCACCAGGGAACTGTCAATTCCGAAATGGCGGAATGTCGGAAAGTCGGAATTCCGGAAAATAATCCCGAATTCCGGAATTGACATTGCACTTCCGAACACCTCTTCTCTATGGACATCTAAGGCTCAGACCGAGATATGGGAGGGGAAGGGATTCGGGAAGGTGTCGTTCAGGACCTATGTTGAAGGTGCTATCCCGGTATTGGCCTGGCGAGACTGAGGAAAAGCCCTGGAAAACCTTATTCAGACTGGCATGCCGCTGGGATCGAACCCAGGACCTCCCGAATGCTACCCCAACGCTCTGTTACTGAACTACAGCGATTCGGTAAGCCTGTGTACATGTTAAATTTGACTGCACTGAATGGAAATACTTGACATAATTAATTTTCCTAACTAAATAAAATAAAATAAAATAAAAATAAAAATTTCTTTTAAAAATCTTCCATATAACACCAAACACTTCTGGAACTGTTTCTGAATATCATAACAGATACGGTCGTTATTTTCACAGCTGAGTTTTATTTCAAATTATCCAGAAACTTCAAAACAAAATCTCTTTCATGAGCATCGTTTTAATCGAGTTTGATTTGACGGTACTTTCTATGAATGTCACCATTTCAATGCTGAGTTCGAAATAGTAACCTTTATCTCAGCTTTGGTGAAACGAAATGCCTGATGGAGTGACTCTTTAAACCACCACTCTCAGAAACTGCGTTACGCTAGGCATATTTCCGTTCTACTTATTTTGAGAGTAACGTCAGATTTTCTGAAACAGCATACATGATGCCTATTTCTGGTAGCTGTTAGAAGGTCCAGCAGGCTGGTCATCGTCTCTGCTTTTACTTTGGACATAGTCAGGGTCCACATCGCTGTCATTGAGTGTGCCCATGCTAACAGTCCATTTCAATATCATCAACATCATTTGAAACTTCCTCCATCCTGTAATAGACCTAATATTCTTCGTTGTATCTACAAAGCACTTCACTTAAAAGAACAGTAATAATAAAACCACCACTTATTAGCGTCAATACTTACTTTTCCAATAAAAGATTTCAAAGCAGCTCCTTTCGCAGCCTTTTTCTGTAAAACGTACTGGTGGCAGCCATCTTGTCGCGTGATATGTAGAGTGAATCTCATTGACAAAGACATAGAATAAAACAAAAATTACACAAATACAAAAGTCCAATGACTTAGAATAACACTACAATCACGGACAGCTTATTAGGCAGTGACTTAGAATAAAACATAATATTTTTTTTCTGTAAATTTGGGTGACATAGAATAAAACACTTCTCTCGTTTTTATATTTCCTGCAGGAATTGATCAGAACTCTTACTGGTTACATGAAAATGTACAAGACATAGAATACATTTCCAGTAAAAAGTCAATTTTCGATTCTTGTGACAGAGAATAAAACAATTCTCACGCGACGATATATTATTTTTTCTTCAAAAACAGCAAAATGACAAATAGTTGGCCCGCTCTAATCCGTGGTTGTTCCCTTCATGCCCAGTTATTGGCCATTACATTCACTATACGTTTTGAGACCTGAAGACGTATACCAGTAATTGGTACTGTTGAGCATAGCTGTCAATTCTGACGCTAAATGCATGATTCACACGTATTCAAGCACCAACTCAGGCTCTCATGAAAAGAACCTGCAAACTGACGCATTTTGAGAAAAGTGCAAAATTTAAAGCTCGCGCTTTAAAGTGAAGTAAAACGAAAAAGAAATAACTTTCTAGAGAGGCACCATTGCAAGACATTGCAACATAGCTGATGGTAGAAACTCGATATCAGTGCTTGCTTGGTATAAACAGAAAACTGTGAGAGAGTGTGGTTTAGAAGGGCGTGTACAATCTTCCCATGAGCTTTTAAAGACTGCCAAAAGTCTTCCAAGTTGTACAACGATGAAAACAGAAATGAAGTAGCCAGTAAAAATACCTCTTTTAGTTTATTTAATTAATTATTGAGCTGTTGAATTGATATGTTGTTTTTTCGTTCGTTGTTACCTATGGACATAGTGGTAAATGTATTTGGTATGTAGAAGAATTGTTGAAGTGATCAGATTGTACACCATTTCAATAACTTTAAAAACGGCAAATTTAGTTTAATGTTTCAAGTAGGACTTACTCTGAAAACTAAAATTAGTTGTTACCATACGTTCTCTTAGTTTTAATTTTTCTTTTGAGATAACCACTGTGCTATAACTTTTTGATATGTTTTTAGTTTCTCCCGTAATCTCTCACTCATCCCCTGCCAGGTTGGCAAACCTTCCCCATTGTCATTTCTCCAGGTTGATAAGTCTACTGTTTTGATGAGTAGTTGGTCCCACTGCCAAATATTAGTTCCTGAAGAGCAACGCCCTTCACTGCAAAAAACAAAACAAAAAAAAACACCAAAAAACAGTACCTTTGAATAGTAGGTAAAAATGTCGATCTGTTCCCTCCCAAGAACTGGGAGGCAAAGAACCGCCCCTCTAAACCCAACCCTGGGCTCGCCACTACCTCTCAAAAATTGTGGGTACAACACTGTTCAAAGGTAGAGGTTTTGCAATGCACGTACGCGAAAATTCTAGCCATCATATTTTTGTGTACTAAAGGTAAAAATGGCTGTGTTAGAAATCTGAAAATTCTATTTTTTTAAAATAGTAATTATTTTCCCCATGGCAAATAAATGAGCACTGTGGAAAAAATGGCTTACCAGACATTCTCTCCATGCTAGTAAGCACTAACTGTTTTGAATAATTGTGATAATGATGCAACCAAAAGGGTCCCCAAGCATCCTTCTAATTCTTTAGGAGGGAAAACCCTACAATAATCACATTATAGTAATAAATAACTACAGGAAAATTAAAGTATATTCCTTAGTTTCCAAAGTTGAAATGGAGGCAACTTCCGATATTTTCTGTACATCAAGCCTCTGTAGGCACAGAAACAATTGATATGAAAGAGTGAAAAATATGTGACTGGGTCGGGAATCGAACCCTGGACCTTTGGGTTACTGCCCCAAAGCGCCACCCAGATCGACCCGTTTCCCAGTCACACACCTTCCACTCTTGATGTCGATGTTCTCTCTCGAAACCACCTGGAGAGTACCACAACTCCTAGTTGTGTTTGGACTTTCCTGTGCCTCATAATGGTGAACTTCTCACACAGAAGAAATAATTTCTAGTCACATAGTTTTCACTATTTGATATCAATTGTATCAGTACCTACAAAGAGGCTTGATGTACAGAAAAAGTCGGAAGTTGCCTCCATTTCAACTTTGTAGGTTATTTTCCTTTGTGTGAGAAGTTCACCATTATGAGACACAGGAAAGTCCAAGAGCAACTAGGAGTTGTGGTTCTCCCGAGGTTGTTTCGAGAGAGAACATCGACATCAAGAGTGGAAGGTGTGTGGTTGAGAAGCGGGTCGACTGGGTGGCGCAGTTGGTAGCGCATTGGGACTGTAAGCTAAAGGTCCACTGTTCAATCCCCGGTCGAGTCACATATTTTTCACTCTTTCATATCTATATTCCTTAGCTTAACTATTTAGATTTGGTAGGTTAAATTTGTAACTTAACGAAGCCTTCTTGAAATAATCACTTTAACTACGACCAATAACAAAGATGATGGTTTTCGTGTGCAGAAGTCATCAAAGATAAGCAAATTGTCGGTAACAATATCAGTTTACCAAATTAATATCGACCTTATTTTAAAAATATCTTGGAAGAGCTAAAAAAACCTGAGGATTACCAATTACAGGGAGGATTACCTCTACATGTATAAAGTTGGTCATATTCCAACCAGATGTTCATTATTTTAGTTTCGAAAGCTTCAAAGTTTTCTTAATATTTATTCCCGACACTCAAATCAATGTTCCAGTTTTCGCTTTCAAAGACTTTCTTTACAGTGTTTTCTACTCAGTACCACCCTAAGTGTCTATTATGGACTTATTTCTGCTTGCTTCTTTTATATGATTGCATTGAGTTTCCTTTTTGTGTTTCAGATGGCTGCCTCCGTGCTAACTTACGTTGTGATTCTAATTCAATTTATGGGTCAATCAACACCACCAGCAGAAACAAAAACACTGTCATCAACAACGGAATATTAAACATTTTGATTCACTAACTGATTTCTCGAAGGTTGTTAGGATTTCTGGAAAATATTAATTTGAAACTTATTGTCGCGTTTGAAAGTATTTGACTGGAATTCTTAATGGTCACTCGGCGACAAAGAATATTTTCTCTTTGGTAAATTCCTTTTGCGAGTAACTTTGAAACAAATGGGCCTATTTCTGCTCTGTTCTCTATAACTTACAGTTCCTTGTCTTTAATCTACTCTTAAATTGTACTCAAAATGGTGCTTCCATTACAAATTTACTCAGAAAAAGTTATCAAAGGGGAATAACTTTTGTCGGTGACTGTACATATATCTTTAGTGTGTGACACAAATGTTACATCTCTTTGTATAATGTAAACCAGTGACTATTTTGAAATTAAAATTATTTCATCAAGGATTCTATCTTACCTTTAATTTTTAAATAAATTCAAATCACTTAGTTATTCTTATGGAACCTCATAAAAGCACCATCAATATATTTATATAGTATTGATCACTTAATTTGAAGATATTGTTAGAGTTCCTTCAGTTGGACGCTCAAGGAACGAATAACAACTGTTACTGAAAATGGGTAAAAATTACCCAGATACGTTGTGACTTCTGGAACAATCCAGGGAAACAAAATGTATATAATAATAATAATAATAATAATAATAATAATAATAATAATAATAAATCACAGCCATATTCGATCCACTATTGGATGAAGCCTCTGCCTGGAGAGAGGAGACTGCTCCCACGCTGACCAGACGGGGTCGGATGCTAGATTTTTTCAGAACCATTCCTCAGAGTTTTTTAGGGTTTTCCTTAATCGCACGAGGCAAGTAGCGAGATGGTACCTCCAAAGTAGGACCTGGCTGTGCCTAAAGGCCATAAATTCATCAGGTAAGTTAAAATTGAAAGGCCTAAAACTTTCGTAGTCCGCATTTCTTGTGGAACGATATTCTACTTGGTTTTGTTCCAAAATTTGTCTCCAACTGAAACCTTGCTTAATCGACTCAGGGGGGTCGATTTCATGACTCCTTATAGTAAAATTCAGGATTTATCCAAGAACTGGGAAAACCTAAGTCAGACAGTCAGCCACTGGTACCGAACCGAGGACCTCCCGAATACGAAACCAACGTTCTACCAAGTAAGGTACGCTGCTCGGAAGAAAGTATACTCGTTTCGATTTTGATCACCATGGAAACACTTCCGGTATAACTTTTGAGTTAAGAGCACTTTTGCGTATGCCCACCGCTAACCGGGGGCTGGACCCCCCTTCTCGCGGGTAACGCCGTCCAGTTCCCTTCGGACGCACCGTGCCCTCTTGCACACCTCGCTTCGCTCGGTGAGCATCCTTCCCTGGTTTATTTATATACATCCTAGCTTTCAGTAGCCTCTATTTGGTACACTAAATCACTTCTTTTATTAAATTTTCTAATGCATATATACATAAATAGAAAATAAGTAAATGTTCTTTAAATAATGTAAAAGTAACTACGCCAGGATTCGATCCCGGGACCTCGCTATGAGCTTCGCGATATATTAACCACTACAATAAGCTGGGAGTTGCGATAGAAGCGCCTGTCTGTGTTACTTATAGTTCACGTTCTGCTCCTGCGCGAGAGCGTACTGGAAGGCCTTTCCCGTGTCTTCTCGGAGGCGAGCGAATGGTTCTGAAAACAATCTTGCGATTCCGAGAGAAGAGCTCTCACTGTGATCGCCAATATATTTTATTCATTTCATACCAGCTCCCCTAATGCATCACGATGCTGGCAGGGCGCCGTTCTAGACTGACATGCCTTGGAAAAAAGCCTTAGCAGCGCCGGGACTCCTCAATCCTTACTCAGCAACGCTAACCACTAGACCAAAGCGGAGGACTCAATTAATGAAAGCATAAAGTTTGGGGAATTGTAGTTTAGAGGAAGAATACTCGCTAAATATAAAATATACAACGTTTACTAGATAAATGAGATTAAGACCTAATTTGGGATAACATCGTAAGGCTATGATATAGTAACAATATGTGCAATATTCATGCCACTTAACAACGATGTATGTTGCTGCTAAGCTTGACTTCTGATATCTACTATTGTTGGACTCCAACCTAGGATGTCTAAGGTGTTAAACGAGAATCTGACACAATTCCAATTAAGAAGTCGTGGTCTTAAACTTGTTCTTAACAGACCCTTGATCGCATCTCCAGTCCTGAAGGAACTGACTGAGGAATTCAACAACTATTAGCTGAATAAAAGCTGAATCCCGAATATGTCATCAGTCATCCTTCGCCTGACTTCAAAACTTCTGTTGACACACTTCCTTCTGGTACTTTCCGTGTATAAGAATGTGCTGAATTGCCGAGTGTCATTTGCACTTATCCATAGCATTTCCTTATCGTGGCGGTTTCTGATAAACAGGTATTGTCACTTTCTGTAGAACACATTATCTTGCACTTAACTACATGTTGAAATAAGGAGGCGGTGGATCCAGATCCAGACCATTATCTTGCGTGGGTGTAGAGGTGGTCTTGTAGAGTGAGCAGAAGGTCTAGTCTAGTGGTGACAACAAATGAGTGATATTCTTGGGATACAGGACCCACTTCTCGTCACTGTTAAGGACTCAATCTGATATAGATTTGTTGCTGTAACGAGAAAACAAAGACATACAGGCAGTTAACGTTGGCCCCTCTTGGCTTCCGACAGTATGTGGGGTAACCACTTGCTGAACTCGTACGAATTTCCTATAGGTGACGTCTGACTGTGTCATCAGACACGTGGAAGCGTTTGTCAAGCTCACTACACGTTTGGCTGTTGCCCTGATTTATAGCCGCACTCAGAAACCACGTCATCTAGAACCTGTGTACGCTCACTGTGTTGTTCATGATCAGACAGGACAAATCTCCCGATTTGGATTTCTGGAATCAATGCCTGGCGGTGCGTTCATTCACAGAATTATCCCTAAGCGCTTGACGTATTCACAACTTGATTCGGCTGCAGACAAGCCCACCTTAAATTCATAAAACAGACAACCCCGAAAGAGCTACTTCGACGACTCCATTTGTCTTCGCCACTATTCAAACTATAACTGCTGTGAGTGCGCAAAGCGCCTGTCTTGGATACTGTCAATATTCCCACACCGATTGCTTTTCCAGGACCCGAGGCTGTTATTACCGTATCGATGATCACTTCTGGAATGCGACGTCAAGACGGTGGGAACTTCTTTGGTTACCTTGTAGCAATTTTTTTTGTTTGGAAAGCATAACAAAATACTTTTCAAATAAACTTATCATTATTATTTTAAAAGATCAGTTAATGAAATGGAATTGGAAAACGAAACGTTATTGCAGGAGGAGGACAAATGAACATTGGAAAGATGTTACTGACACAAATTTATTGGAAACTGAAATAAAAATAAAAATCTATTCTATTTTCCAAATACCAGAGTGAAAACGTATATAAATGAATTCAAATAAGTTTTATTTATTATTTACTATGTAGTATGATATATTTTAAGAATACAATAAATAATAAACAAAACAGTAAAAATCATTTAAAATCACTTCTTCATGTAAGCTTGTTTTTTAAACTTAATTTTACCCTTAAGAAAAAAATAAGGGTTATATCGCAAACTAACTACTAACATTATTTACAGAGCTTTAGAAAACCTTTCACATAAAAATAATTTTTAAGTTGGGTGGCAGGGAGCAAAGTTATATGCGATTTAAACATTGGTCTCTGGCAGATTGGGAAATGGAGTTTCTGAAGAGCCTACACGATTGCTAAAGTGTCTAAGCTATCCAGATTTGTAGTAAATGGCTCGAATCTCACAAACTCACCATAAGCGCACTCTAAAATATATGCTGTGATCGTCAACTAAGAACAAGTTGGTCTCAACTAACGACATCTAGTGCACTACTTTTCGTTAGTCTCTAAGTATGGCGAGGGTGAGCGTGAGCGTCAACACGAAAGGAATGAAGGAATCGTCAACTAACGTCAACAAATATCAAATGACGTTGAAGTAACGAATGGCATCATTTTCATGTGAATTAGTTTCTTCAGAGGGGTAACTTTGCAAAGGTCCTGTAGCGGGATATAAAAATTCACAAATATCATATTGCACGTTTCTTTTCTTGTTAATAGGTAGTAAAGAAAATGGTGTGCTGCATTCGTTTGCTTTAATCTCAGTGACACATTTTTTAGATATTAAAGATAGTTGCGTTGCTAAAGGGAAATGGACAATTTCATAAGCCTCAGAAGAAATTGCTAAGAGGATTCCAAACAAAAGCTACTTCACCAAATTCAATTACTTTGACAGTGCAAGGGGCGTAGTTTAGGTCATACATGCAAGTTGTTTAGATTGAAAATACAAGTTGATTTCTTACAATTAGAGTGAAAAAGATGGACGCTGTTTACACAAAGAGAATTTAAATTGCTTTGACACAAAAATAATAAACAAGGGACGCAGAAGACAGAAGCGCAATTGGAGTATAACACTTATTTTGTCGACCAAAAATTACTTTCCGAAATCCATATCTACTCGATCCCACAGAACTCAGTCGGATGTAGAACCAAAGAGTCAACACATAGTTACACGACATGAACTCAGTGTTCAGTTCACTTGAATTTATCTCCAAATTAATCGGTCTTAGCCCAATCTCATCACGTTACTATTCTTTAAAGACGATTTGCAGTGTTTCCATCTTAATTGTCTCCAACATTGCTCTATTTACAACAAAGATGTTGTTCTGTTCTCCCTCACGAACTGCATCAACAATATTCGGAGAGTTTTTCATCATTGCTCCTCCCCTCTTTAATTTTACAGGAACAATTTTCTTCGTTTTTAAGTCTTATAACAGTACTTTCCTAGTACTTGAACGACTTTCTTCAGTTACAAAAGATCTAATTGTAGACGTCGAAGGCTACCAGTATAAATTGAAGAGGAGAATATTCGTTACAACAACTGTCTCGTTTGTTGTTGTAACATTGCTTTTCGTTCTAAGCTTGTACTTACAAGCTCATCCTGAATCACCAATTATTGTTATATTCTACTTTTTACCAACAAAGCAAATTTTGTTGATCGACATTTGGTTCATTAATGTGTCTTATATAGTAAAGGATCATTTCTCATTTCTCAATGCGGAAATATTACGCTTTTCTCGATTAGAAATGTTGAAAAATTCTTCTTTCCAAGAAAGACTAAAACGTTGCAAATGTATTCTTGACTTTAGGAGAATGCATTATTATTTGATGAAAACATTGCAAATTTTCAGTGGAGGATATGGATTTTCAATACTAACGCATATGCTTGATAACCTTTTGTCCATCATGTTTGTATTCTACACACTCATTAACTATGTTAGTGATAGTTTTTCCGATCCAAAAAATCTTTTCAATTCTTGTTCCAGAATATTATTTTTGATTTGGTTTATAGGAAAAACCATTGTAACTGTTTCGGCATCAGCGGATCTTTCTTGTGAGGTAAGTAGATTCTATAACCTTTTCAACTATACTTCAATCGAATAAAATCCCAAAGAAAACTGAGAAGTTCTGAGTTTTTCATAAACTGAAGTCTAAATAGCTGCGGTAAATACATTTCCATTAGATTAAATTCACATTACCGGGCACTCGAAATGAGCGTATGCAAATTATTGGTCAATCGGGCGCTCGTCTGTTTTATTATATTTATATGGAAAGCTTAAACATTTTTCATTATTTATTTGTTCTATTGAGGAAAAAAGCATTTGTTAAATTTTTGATCGGATTCTTGGACAATTATTGGGAGAATGTTGTTAGAGTCTGTTGACGTTTTGAAGAAATTAAAGATCGGAGAAGGTTTAATATATAATTTTGGAGAAGATTTAATTTCATATATAATTTTTACGAATAATTAATAAATTTGTTTATTCGGCAAATAGTAAAAATATTACACACATTGTTAGCCAAAGTTTGTCCAAAGTAATAGTTATTCGAGATAATTTTAACTGGTGTAGTGTGTAGTTCTTAGTGAAAATGATATTTGTCAATATTTACCATCTGATGCTAGTATCTGAAAATCGCAGTAACCTTTAAGATCTTAAACATATTAATTTTGTTTTGAATTTGATTGTTTATTAGTTTAAAGCTGCAAGACAGAGAATCTCTTGTTTCAATTTCAAACAATATCAGATAAATGGCAATGAATGTCCTTCGTATAAGCAACGAAACGATAGGTGTACACTCAAGTTGATATTGTTAAGAGGTATTAGGAGACAAGGGACTGTTTTACTTGTAATTGGTAGGTCGATAAATAGTCTGCGTTTCTGGATATTTTGAGTTGTGTGTTTGGGACAATTGTAGATTGGTAAGATTTAGAAGGTAACAGAAAGGAAGGTAAAAATTCCAAGTTTTGGTTTTTGGGTTTATTTCAGTAGTAAAAAGTTGGTTGTGTCAAATAAAATCAAACATATTTTATTTTTTACGTCGCGTTGTGATACAAATTGTTGATGTTTCAAAATTACCCACAGTTTTCAGATTCGCATTAATAACTACTATGTAAAAGTTCTTATGGAGGAAGAGGTCCAATGTAGGAAGTAAAGCATTTGTAGTAAAGTTTTAGCACTGAATTAGCTACGAAATATCTTTCGAGTGACGAAAACACGAAATATAGGAGAAGAAAGTAAAGAAATAAAAAGCCAAAGTAATCTAACTATCTACGCCGTGCTAAAAGTAAAACGTTGAAAGTAGGAACATAGTCACTAAAGTTTGTTTGAGCCAATGTCTATTACACGAAGTATTCAATAAATTGCTTAAGTAAAATTAGTGTGTACAAATATGTTCCGTTGTTTAATTACTTAATTTCAATTCTTTAAGAAATTGCAACATCGCTTGTGAATCTCTAACTGTTTTATCAGATTTAGGAGCCTTCACTTAAAAAGTAAAAACAAACATCTCTCTTCAAACTCATTTCGAACGGATTTACAAGGACATAAGATTGCGAACCGTTTGGTTTTTACAGGCAATGTCCAGAGCTTTACTTTTTTTTGTAACGTAAGGCTGGAATTTTCTTGAACAACTCATACATTTAAAAAATAATATTAGTAATATGTTATTACACCTCGGTTTCTATGATTTGTGTTATTTACGGTAAACTGGATGGTTACGAGTGGTATTTTGTCGCTCTTTAATAAATGTTAGTGTGCGTGGATGGTATTACTGTCTATATATTTCACTCGATTATTTCTTGTAAGAGAAAGCTTATGAATTATAGTGGATGTATTTTCTTTTTCTGTTTATGCATTTCATGACGCGCTTCTGGCAATGAAAATAGTCAATATTGGAAATTCAATGTGTCCAGCATTTATTTTTAAACTTCTGCGCTTCTCGAATTTTTTCTCATGGAGACTGCTATATTAAGGAAACATTCTAAAT